>VYXF01007842.1:395530-410768 GCA_013397295.1 Polioptila caerulea | reverse complement strand
GTATAGGAGTAGATTACACAGATGTTTCTGTTATGTCAGGGCAAACTTAAAAGGGAAATAATATCCTCTGCACAATATTACACATTCATGTCTCTATCACTGTGTATTTCTTTCTGGTTGTACTTATACATTTTTAGTCCCTCTATCAAAACCATACACAATGGTCAACCTTAATCTCCTGTCAACACAAAGCAGTGAGAAGCCTGCCTTTCATGTCATCACTGGGATGTGTAGCCTGGTGCTACAATGAGGCAATAATTTCAACAGAAGTCATTGACTGCTACATTTCCTACTCCAGCAGGACACGAAGGAGCGTCCCACCGTGTCCTCTGCTCTATGGCAACACCAGGCAACACAACCAGAGTCAACTTATGTCTGAGTTGAACATTTCATTGATCAGTTCACATCTCCAGCAATGCATTTAATAGTGCTGGTGAAAGGTAGGTTGTTTTCTTCTTTCTTAAAAACACAGCAAAAAGGTTTGCAGCCTCCCTCTTCCCAGCCACACAAAGCCATAGGGCTTCAGCAACACACCCCCACACCATAGGAAACATTTTACATACAAAGGAGTTTGTGAGACCTTTTATGGTTTTTAGCACTCACCAAAGCTAGACAACCATTATTACAATCTCCTGAAAGATTTCTAATATGGAGATACTTGGAAGTCAGATTAGTTCATTGGGTTCTATACATTTAAATGATAAAACTATTAAACAGCACAACACCTTCAACAGAGGGTTAATTCATATTTCACCACAAGAACATTGAATGATGCACCTGTTTCATGTTCTTAAGAGATGAAAGCTCATAGTAACAAAATGTAACATGCAGGAATGGGTTTCTTAAGCATTCATTTCCAAAAAAGCAAGTTTTTTAAAATGACAACAAAAAACCATATATGAACCAGGAGACAATTGTTTCGAATACTATTTCTCTAATTGCCTTACAATCCAAAGGCCAATCAAGTTCTTGTGGACTGTGTCCACCTTAAGTCCTGTTCCCTTCTCCAGCATAACAAACACACTGAGCTGTTAATTGCAGTAACGCTAATTAAAAGACAAAACCTCACGACTACATTAACAGTGAAATTGCCAATTAGCACAAAAGGCTTCCTCATTACTGCTGCTGCATGAAATGTGAAGCATGATGTGGATAGCAGTCATAAAATAAAAGACATTTTTAAACAGCCAATAGGTCACATTTTCAGCTTACTTCAAAAGTACTGCTAGAATCAGTAACTGAGAAGCTGACCTACAGGAAAGAAAGAAATTACTACAACCTTTTGTGAAAACCACTAAAGAAAAATATTGCCATTTTCCACATCTGCATTTTCAATGGTTTTCAGAGGAAAGAGTACTCGCCTTGGTGTAGCCACTAGAAAATGGCTTAAAATTTAAAAATAGGTCAAAGGCTAAGATTTCACTGGATAATTTATCCTGACTTTATGCTCTGCATAAGGCCTCCCCAGAAAGAACTAATGGATACTGAAAGCAGTCCAGGTGATCCTAGTGTCCTTTATTCTACAGAAGGAACACTTATTCTTGTGTCCTTCAGTCTCTTTCAATGACCATTTAATGAAAGTTTATCCAGATCTCCACAACCCTAGAGCTGCTTCCATAAAGCAATTGTGCTTTTCATACAGTCTGCATTTCCTCAGGTCTCTGTCTACCTTTTTTCTTTTCTTTTTAAAGGTTTTTAATTCTAATTCAGAGGTCTCATGGTAAATAAAATGGAAATACTTTCAGCATTATCTCCATGAGAGAACTGGAGTGAGTTTTGTTTTTCACTTGCTTCCTTTTAATCAAGCATTTTGTTGACCATAATCAATTTCTTCACTCAGGAGAAAAATGTGCAATTATCTACAATGAAGAAGGTGTGTCTAAGGAATAGGGTGGGGGGGAAGAGAAATCAATGGAACCATCTGTCTGACATTCCTACAACATTATAAGAGACTTGTAATTAACTGCTTGCCTACCAAAGTCTGCCAGCTTTAACTCCCCCGTGTCACTGATCAGAAGGTTCTGTGGTTTCAGGTCCCTGTGCAAAATGTAACGCTGGTGGATGTAAGACAGTCCTCGCAGCAACTGAAATAAAAATAACTGAAAAAGAGGGGGACAAAAAATGACCTCTGTTAATATTTTGCATATAACCACAGGTGATTTCTTCACAATATGCAGGGTGGTTGCACATTGCGGTAACATTGTGCCAGAATTCCTCCCAAACTGGCTAATTCCCACCCAAATTTAACACAACGAAATTTCCATCTGAAATATACTTACTTTGCAAGGACTAAACCCAGCCTCCAAGCCCTACTATGTTATAGATTCAATCTGACTGCTTTAAAAAGAATGAGAGTAATACAACCATGTGCAGAAGACTTGGTTTCTACCAAATTATAATTATATTCCATTTACCCATATGGCCTTAGAGATTAGGTGGTAGCCTAAAGACAGATGTGTATCTTCACTAATTATAGGAAACAACAGTACAGGGTGGATAGGGATGGGGAGATAAGGCCGGGGGATGGAACACTGAAGCTAAAACAAAGAAGAATTTAACAGTATAACAATAATGCCTGTGTACCCAAGGAAATCTGCAAGTAAAATAGATTTTATCCTTCAAAGTCTATTTTAATGGGAGCTTCTTATGTATTTTTCATTAGGAAATAATAACTCTCACTGAACCTAAAGACAACTTTTGAAACCTATTTGCAATAATCTTTAAGGTAAATTTATACAGAAACCTAACTTACTGTCTCGTGGTTTCTTAGAGTCCTTCCCAGGACTCTATAAGTGCTCACTCCTAAAGCTAAGCATTACTGTTATGTATTCCATCATTTACAATTATGAACAAAGAGCTGGATGAAGAAGATCTTTTGTCTTCCCCTTTTCATCTCCTGCATGCATCATTCTCCCACATCCTTTCAGACACTTGCTGTGAAGGACTGTGTTAACCACCGTGGGTTTTGTCAACACAAAGTGCAAATGAACTCCCAGGAGTTTTCTTTGCAGTTATGAAGAACTTATCCCAATGTAGACACCCTTCCTTTCGGCTGATATATTTTCAGAAATATTTCAGTTTCTAAATGTGAACAGAAAAATCCCCTCCAAAGCGATACACAGAGGATTCAAGGGCAGAAATGGACTTTGTGCCTCACAGCTCAGAGGACAGCAAAACGTGCTCTCTAGGAAGATGTGGAAACCACACCAAAGATTTGGGAAAAGTCAACTCAGACACAAGAGAATTCCTAATTAACTTGCAGCACAAGCATCCTATTCAGTGATTACTGAAGTGAAGAGACATTATAAAAAGGGTTACAAAATCTGATTATAGAAGAGAATAAAGGCTGACATGAAAGAAACAGAAATGTCATGTTACTGAAGGTGAAATGAATTTAATTGCATTTCATTTTTTCCCTGAGTGCAGACACAATGCACTCTGTGTTTAGCTATTTAGCCAGGGCACAAAGAGCCATATCAATCACCTTCTGGCCAGGGTTGGGTCTAACAATGTGCTGGGGAAACCTAAGAGTAAAATACAGAAACAAAGAATAGCAGGAAAGTCATAAGTAACACAATTTGAATTGTGGTTAAAGTGGAATTCATGATACATAAAAACTATTTTAATAAGAGCAAGAAGCATAAATGGCTTTCATTACAGCCTAAAAATATCAATTTAATTCTATTAAATTACTTCAAAATAATATATTTTAAAAAATAAAAAGATGGGCAAAATAACCAGTTTTATAAGCTAAATCAATGGCAATTAACTTCAGATATTATTTTTAAACATGCAAAGAATTTTCATTTATCATGGTAGCTCACAGCACTGTAATCTTTATAACTCAAAATGTATTTATTAATGTCTCTCATTTGGCTTTAGTGCAAAGAGTCAAGTGATTTGACATAATGTGCAAAAAAAATGCCCAACAATTTCACAGCTAAACAGAATAAACATCTGCTCTTGAGGACAGCTTTGGAATGCAGTTTTATTCCAAACTTGTAGACATGCTGTACTCATTAAGTACTTCCCCGAAAGTTAATTAATTCACTCACACCTCTGAGGAAGCTCACGGAAGAGAAGGGGGGGGAAAAAAATACTTCCTGAATTCATTCTAGGGTAAACTCAGATATTTCTTTTTTTGCTTTCTCTTTTTCTCTTCCCCTTCGTTTTTATTTGGTAATATTAAATGTGAAAAGATTCAAGTGAACACAAGCCTAATGTCTGGCAGCAAAGCATTCTGCCAACCACAGGCTCTTTGTGATTGTTTGGGATGAGAAAACACCAAGGGAAGTCTCTCCATTTCCAACAGTTTCCCAGCCCACACAAAGAAAAGATGAATTGGAAAAAACTGTTTCTGATTCCTCACAAAGCATTTCTGCCCTCTCACAATCAAGTTCCCTCTCCTGATCTTGAGGAAAGCCTTCTCCAAGAAACTAATTCTCTTTCCAGATTATCCTGCATTACTTTCACCAGGACAAAAATGAATCCTAGATGAGATACCATCAATCCTTACCTTATCATGGTCATACTCTCATCTTACTTGCTCCTTCCTCCACCTCTCTCAATTCCAATCTCTACAAAACCTCAGCCTGGGTTTTCTTTTCAGAAGGTTTTGAACAAGTAACTGAACTGCCATTTCCCAAGGCCCCAGGATGGCAGCTGGAATCAATGGCAAATTCAAGATGTATTTCAACAGGTTGGTTGTGACCATGAAAACAACACAGATTCATAGCTCTTTAGCTTTTATGTTGGTAACTTTAATATTTGCATGGTCATATACAAGGCTGTATAGGTATTGAATAACCTGCAATAAACAAAGACATCATTCACTGTACATCATTTGTGTACATTTTCTAGCTTATTAGTAAGAACAAAGGCTTTGGTAATAAAATTAGGCTCACAAAATGACAAAGGTAATTGTGGGGAGAGTGGAAAAAGACGGAATACAGGACAGGGATTTGTCTTTAGAAGTCAGGTTTTAAGAAAATCTTAACATTAGGAAGCTCAACATTTTATGTTGAGACAAAAAAAAAACCTAACACTTGTGGCTTTAAGTCTTGCTTATTTATTATAGCCATTAAAAAATACCTTTTTTTCCCCTGACTGTTATGCAGCTCTCACTTTAATGAGCAACATATTTTAATGAAGACTTCATTGTCAGCAAGAAAAATGCATGCAGGTCAAAGCTAATTCAGGGTTTATGGACTGTGATATTAAAAGAGCATTAGTAGTTCTTAAAACTTACAAGAGAAAGCTCTCAACTCCACAAAGGGGTGAGTTAGCACCTACATAATCTTTCAACTATAATGCGTGGATAGCCATTTGAGCTAGATGCAACATTTGAGCAAATGCCTGAAGTAGTTTTAAAATACAGCATTTTCTGAGAGATTTGTAGCTATGTGGATGAACAGCCCAGCTTTCCTGGTGTTCTAGCGAGTCTGGGTGAGTGCACAACCTAGAGCTTTACAGGCAGACCCAGTGGCTGCCTGGTGGCCTGCGTGCTGCACAATGCTTTACTACCTGCTGGCCTCTGAACCAGCTGCTAAGTTAGACACTGACACAGGCCATGCAAAACACATCTAAAGGCTGGGACTGAGAGCAGCTAACATGGTCTGACTTAGGCTCAGAAAGCTCTTTCCAGTCTAGCAATGAAGGGGAACACTCATGTACAAGTAATCTGTGTAAAATACCCAGGTGACTCCATGCAGTTGCCCTCCATTACCAGAGATGGTAGAAAATTTCTGGCAAAGGATACTGGGGTAAGTGAAAAGCAGAAACTCTCAACATGCCTAGGGAGATTCTCTAGAATATGTACCATTTCCACACAGACTCTGCTAGGGCACTGAGGACCCCAGTGACAGAAAGGATCCTTGCCAATGGGACAGAATAAATGCCTGTGGGGGCCTTTTTTCAGTCTTTCCGTGATGGCAAAGAGGGATTTCTAAACCATTTTCTTCATTTGAGCTCCCTTAATTCATGTTTTATTGTGGGAATAGAGGACCTGGTCCTGGATGCAGAAGTAGAAAGCTACACAGAACTAGAAAGCTACAAAGAACTTTTTAGTTTACAGAAGATGCACAAAACTCTTGGTTCTGCTCTCTTGGCAGCAGAAGACTGCATAAAAGGTCGAGATAATCTGGACCAGAAGGTAACTTTATTTCAGAAGAAAGCTGAAAGTAAGCAATTAATGCATCTTTCTTCTAGCAAGCTCATACTGCTCTATTAGTATGGTTACTTTTGAAAAATAATACAAAATACTACACAAGCTTTATTAATCACCCATCACTGATTACACAAAGGTTCCTGCTTGCTTTATGTATCAAAGCACATTGTCTGGGTGTCACACAATCATTACTTCCTCCAAGTGTGTATTCAGCATCAATCAAATTATGTTTAGTCTTAATAGGCCATATGAAATAAATAAATAAATAAATAAAATTAAAATTTTAAAAATAAACAATTTTTTAAAATACCAGTAAAAGAAACCAAACTTGGCACATCTCATCTCATGCTTGCAACCAGTGAAGTTCTCCCTGTCATCCAGAGGCCAGTACAGGCCTCTGTAAATTATTAGCCATTTAAAAAGGCAAAAGAAGGTAATAAATCACTACAATGCTATCACACAGCCTTGGAAATAAACACCACCAAACACATTACTCAGTTCCATTTGGGTTCACGAGACTGTTCTGGAGTTTCATGACTACTTGTTTTAAAACATTAACATTAGAAAAAACTACCTGGTAATATGTACTATCACAGAAGCAATGAGAAATGTTCCCTCTGTGACTTCTGCTGGCATGTCAACAGCTCATCAAGCACAATCTTTTTTAGCACTCTAGGTTCATTCATTTCCCTCTTCTCAACCAAGATAATAACCATGAGATAAAATTCAACTTTTTGTCTTCTATGACCTGGGGAAATACTGCACTTTTTAGATTAAAGCTTTGTAGAGTCTTTTGCTTAAATTGTCAGAAGAAGGTCCAGGAACAAAGTATTGACTTGAAAAAAATTTGCATCCCAATGAATAAGGAAAATCTGAATAAAAAATTATTATTTGAATCTGCAGGATTTTCAGGATCATAAAAAGATTTATCTCACTAAAAGGTTTCTTCTATTTGTTTTCTCTGAAATCAACTGAATTCTCTCTAAAAGAATCTTGTAACAATCCACTCCAAACTGCATCTATAAAGGCTTCTAACTTGCTCCTGCATTCCTTACATGAAAGCCTTACCAAGGCAATGTCACACAGAAATACACATGATACAGCCACTGGAAATGTGTATTACATCATCGCTTTAAAATATATATATATATATATATACATATTTTTCCACTTATTTCCAGCAGAACTGCAAAGGAAAGAGATTGGAATTTTTTAATTTGCTAACTTCTATTCTCTTTGATGCTCTTTTAATAATTTTTTGTCCCCTCTGGATACTACTATAGCCATTTGCAATGAGGAAGGTGTGCTTAATTAACTGAGTATAAAGACACTCCCTTATGATCAATTATAGTTGTCTGCTAATGTTCGGTAAGTGGAAGACTCAGGTTTTTTCTTATGAATGGCAAAAGTAAAAATAAATTCAATTTAATTGAATCTGCTTTTTTACCTTTCATCACCTCACTTCCATTCTGAAGTAGGTCAGAGTGGCAATTGTTGCCTCACCAATTTTAAAAAATCTGAAATGTTCTCCCTGCAATATACACGTTTTGTTGCTGCATGTGAATCATAAAGATCATACAGACAATAAATTACAAGTGCACTTACGAAAGTGACATTCGTCTAGCATGAATTTTAACATGCTAATGAAGATCCTGCATTAAGTGTTCACAGTTGTGTGTATTATCAAACCATTAAGTGACAAGATTGACATGCGGTAGAGTGAAATGCTGATGCCATATTTAATGTCTGATAATGAAAAATTCTAATTTAAATAATCAATTCTCAATGCCATGTGTAAAATACGACCTTAATTTGGCATAATATCATTCTGTCTGCTGCACACCTGCTTGTTCACTGAATGAGGAATGAAAAAAAGCACCTTCTCAACCATATTAAACAGCATCACTTCTTACTTAACATATCTGCTGAAATACACTTTTAATTCAACTCCACATCAGCAGCATGACCAGTTTTAGTGAGTAGGAGAGAGATTTCAAAAGCATGACATTAGTTTAGATTTGCTTCCAGTAACAATGAATACATTTAAAAGGACCACTACAGCAGGTTTTCACCTCAAAGTTGGACTGTTTTCTTCAAACCCCAGTGAGTCAGTGACATGAAAATTCATCATAGCTGGATCTACTACCACAGTTTAACTGTCCACTTCCTGTGCACCTACATCCATGGTGCTCAAGCTCCTGGTTGGACACCTCTAGTTACACACAGGTGCTCACACACCACAGCTTCCTCTACACCCTGTTTTGTCACATGGGGATGCAGGACTGGCCATGTAATCCAACATATGTCTCCCCACAGAAAAAGGGGAACACAAACCTCCTGCCCATGCCACAGATGTTGATTAAATCACACAATGGCATGTGGAAACCAGAAACATTCTAGGGAAGCCTACGTTGTAAACACAACTGCAACTTAAAGCCTAAAGCATTTTTATCCTACTTTTCAGATATGCTTTTCTAATGAGCACGTGGGTTTGTATCTTACTATTAATAAATATAGTTACTGCTCAGCCAGAGCCAGTATGCAACGCTCTGCTACTGACAAAGTTCAAGCAGCTTAAGTGCAGTAAGCCTCATATGGATACGACACAGGAGCTGCCTAATCCTTGCATGTTCTGAATGTTTCCCTACCCTTTGTGCTTCAGACCATCCTAAAGCTGTAATCAGTTCAGTGATAAATATTAATGTTTACAGAGGACATCAGATGACAACTACCCTATGGCTTTGACTCAGATTATTAATTTTCACATTAGTCATTAAATGCCAAAATTACTCATCTGACAAAACCAGACTCAACACTAAAAACTGAAACCATTAGTTAAGGACAATGTTCACAGTGCTGCAGTGCAGCGAGGAATACATGAATACCATAAATGACTAAATTCCAGAGATTTCAGATAATATCATATAACAATCAGTGTATTTCAACATTTTCAGTCCAATGCTATGGAGACCATCGTTAAACCCTTGGTTTAATAAATCAAATATTTTTGGCGTATCTGTGGGGTTTTTTAACTATATAGTTGCTATAAAGTTGACTGATCCCTTGAACATTTAGCACAGAAAAATGTTGCAGCATCCCATTATCTGTCACTAATTACTATCTATTACATTCCTTTAAAAATACTTTAAAAGTTTTAAGACAAACAAATTATATTTCTTGCTGAAACATAAGCATATTTTCACGGAGATTATTGGGCTGCCCTAGGAAACTTAGTACCCAATTCACATTTTGCCATATACCCTGACTCAGTATTGCAGTGATAAAATAAATTTTAAAAGGTTCTGATGGGGGTAGGGCTTAGTTAGTTGAGGTTTTGCTTCAAAACTATCCATCCCTAATGCACAGAAGACTGCTGTGCCCTGCTTCCTAGGAGAAAGGAAGGCTCAAAACTGAGATGGGTAAGAGCTGAAGTCTTGAAGGCTCCTGGGAGAAGGCTGAATATTCTTGTTGCCTGCATGCAAAGTTTAACAAGCCTATTTCTCCTTAACACTTTTTGGCCCTAGGAAGAGAAAAGGTGCCCAGGGAGAAGAACAAATCAGTGCAGCAATATTAGATAGAAGATGAACAAACTGGAAGTTCCTTCCCCCTCTGGTCACAGCAGACTACAGGAGGCTTCCAAGTTGCCTGAAGTAAAAGATTTTGAGAGCAATTAAGAGACAGGGACAGTTTTTGTCTGATTGACAACCCGTTGTCATTCAGGCTGGTGTTGCAAGGATTAAGGAACAGTGGGTCAGAGGCAAGTGTCTTTTTTTATTGCCAAGATGTTGGGGTTTTTTTTTCTGTCAAATGCTCACACAAATCAATACTACCTCTAATACTGCAAGTAGAAGAAAAAAGGCAGAGAGAAAAAATTCAGGATGCTTTTCTCAAGACTTCAGCTATCTCTAGGCAGCATCACTAATTAAGAAGCAAATCAGCTTCCATTAATAGTTTTATTTTTAAGGCAGGGATGCAAACAAGCAATGCAGGCATGACAGATGCAAGCCTTTGCTCCACTTATTCTACCAGTAATAGGAGTTACAGTAAACAAACTCAACTATAAAATAAATGAATCAAGGCATAAAGATGAATTTATGTGCATTACTGGGAATGTAATAATATGGAGTAAAAGACACAGTTAAAATAAAGGTGATATTTCAAAGATTAGAAGAAGCTAAGAACAGTTACATTTTCACAGGATATGCTGAAATGCACAAATAAAAAGACACTTAAATTATGAATTTATATAACCAGAGCCATTTATGGACAGCTGCCAACAAAGGCTCAGGAAAACCAAGAAGGTAAGACAAAAGACTGGTGGAGATAGCCCTGTACCAGACAGAGAGGGACATAAATCAGACTGCAGATAATAACAAAAAAGAAAAATATTGTTGGTAGAGTCAGCTAGTTGCTCTGACCCATTAGAGTTCCTGCTGTAGGAAGCGATCCAGATGTTCCAACTGAACATGGACTATTTCTAAAGGCTGCAACATCTGTAGGAAAGAAAGCCAGGAGTACAGATTTCAGTAGTCTGGGCCAGGAGGAACAGCACAGGGAGAGTCAGGAGCAAATCTTGTACCTCAGTTTGCAATAGCACATTTTGCAGCTTGGCAAGCACCACACGGTACCGTTATAAATCAATTCCTATTTCCAGCCATGGACAAGGCTGCAGCAGTAGCTTCCAGCAGAAACATAATTATATGTGGGGCCATGTATTTAAGATTTATTGCTTGCCTTCAATTGTGGAAAAACTGAGAAAGGCATCTTTTAAACCAGACAAGAGAAGATGAGGCCATGCCTAGGACACAGGGACCTATTAACTGATTACCTTTTTCCTCAACATCCCTAACTAGAACACTGTACACAGTATATGAATATACAGTTATAAATAAATGGTGGAGATGCAAGTTGGCTAACTAACAGAGATGTATATAATTCTATATTTGGAGCTAATGGAGTTCACAGAATATATGGACTGAAACAATTGCTTTATGCCAATTTCCCTTCAAGTTGATGAAGATGTTTCACGTGCCTGTGTTTATGTAATCAGAATCACTGGTTTAACATTACCAGAGACAGGCATTTTTAAAACAATATCTCAGCATCACAGACAAATTCCTTGAAGGGTTTTAAGCCTGATGTTATTTGTAAGACTTGTGCTTCCACCCATGAATTATAAAACCCTGAAATAATTATGTGTCAATACAGACATACCAATAAAAATGCTAAACCTAATACTTTGGGAAGCAATCTTGTTTTATTCGCCTAAGCCTACTGTCCCTGGACTTCTACAACTGCCAGATGAGACATTCTTCTTTATACTTCCACACACTTATAATATCCTGCTTAGTCTTTATTTAAAATAGTTAAGTGACAGCAAATAGCCTATTTAAAACCACAAAGAAAGGCAATGTCAAACACAATACCTGAGGGGACAACAATATGTGTGTCCATCAAAGTAATTTAGATTTTTATTCTATTTATGAGTCTTCATTTAAAACTAAGCCTGAGGGAACAAGCATTGTCTTTAGCTTGCAAATACAGAGAAAATTCAGAAATATAATTAAGCTGAAGATATTGCATAGAAGCCAAGATGTAAGTAAATAATGGTTTTGCATCTGCCTTCCTATAAAATACTCTTTAACGGGAATTACTGTACGTATTCTTTGGAGAAAGAAAGATGTATGATTACGTGGGTTTGTATTTATAATAACTGGCAACAAGCCAGAAAGGAATATTCATCAATAGGAAATATTTTCCTCAAGAACAAAATTAAAAGGCAGGGGGTCTTTTGTTATGCTGGGAGAGCATCAATGGCTTAATCCCACAGGTTAGCCCCAGAGAGCCGAGACTAATTTATTGCTACTGGAATATAATTGCTCAACTGGAAGCTTTTAAAACGGATTTAGGGATCACATAACCACTGATTCTGAACAAACAGTGTCCAAAAGTCTGACTAAAAGTGAAATTACTGGAGGACCTCTAGAAAGAAGGGGCTGGCAGGGAGAGAAGGCGAATTAATATAGCTCAGCTTAACCCTTAGAAATCATCTGTGGATCCAAATGTACAACTTTGTCCAGAAGCTAAAACCAAAACAAGATGGTAAAGTCTCAGATCCTCAACTGCATAAGTAAAAAAACTGAGTACAGCACAACAAAGCATTGAAATGAAATGGTTATGAAATAACCATCTTACTTCCTCTGAAACAAAAGAGCAGTGCAAGCTTTTAGTTTGGCATGCTGGTGGAGGTCTGGGAATTTTTAGCATATGTTACTAGGTTTCTGTCCTCCCAGATGAAGAAATCACATTCTTGGGCTATTTTTAATTCAGCTTTGAGAGCAGGTATCACACTGAAAATCCCAAGCAGGCTGATTCATTCATTAAAATGGTAAGACCTCAAATCATCGGGCCTGGTTTTAGTAACTACTGCATGATTAAGGCTAGCCTTTGTTGCTGGCCAGGCAAGAGAGTCTACTAAATATATATAAATGCTTTTCATCAATTATATTTAAGAGAAAAAAAAAGTTAATTGTTCAATGGGATTGTTCAGGTTTCATCTGCTGACTGAAGTTTCATCTGCTCCAACTTTCAATTTTTTTTTCTTTTCTCTCCTGCCCCCCACCGTCCCCCACTTTTATTAATAATCCATCGGGAATTTAAAAAACTTGAACCAGCAGTACCTCAGGGCTCTACACTTAGCTACTCATATAAATATTTCTAATGTGTCAATAAGCTTCAAAGGTGTTGCTGAGCACTGTTAGATGGTACACACAGCCACAGAAATAAATGCAGCAAAAGCTGAAAGGGAAATGCTGCTGCTGCAGTTCCCTCTGAGGCTCCTGTTTTAAAAGACAGGATTTGGAGGACTGACATACTAGCAAGCCAAACTATCTTTCTATATCCATCCTCCTCAAAGACAAGCTCGCTGGGCCCTGATATGATGAAATTAAAGTACAGTTCTGTGAATTATTATGTCTTTTTTAGCAGGAAAAAAACACAGCTACAACAACTACTGCGTATCAGACCTTGAGCTACACAGCACTGCAGCCTTAGAGTAAGACTTAGAAAACTGAAGCAGCACAAAGAATTTTAATAGCCAGTCTTCATTTATCCCAAAACTCAGAGAAATTAATGTAAAAGTATCCACACTGGGAAATGAAACACAACCCCCTTGTTTTAACAAATACATTCAACACCAGAAACTCCACTTAGCAAACTGAGCAGGGAAGAAAAGTTTCAGGGGTCAAAAAGCAGGTCCTACCTCACCCTCTTTAGTGTCCCACTCATGGTGTCTAAGTGTATTGTTTCTGGGTTTTTTTTTCCCAAATATATGCAGAAAGGAGGAATTTTCCTTATTATTTTTAGATGGCAGTAATTCTTATCAGAATTCATATGTTGTTGATGCCGCTTTTCATTCAAAGAACACAGAAAATTAATGAAGCTTCATGACGTGCAACAATGACCAACTATTGCAGAAACAAAAATACTTCTTTTAAAAATAATTTCCTTTTATAAAAACCAAATAGGCCTTCTGGCTTTTTCAGAAAAGAGAGAGAGTCTTCAAGAACTTCTACATTTCAGTAAATTACATCCTGGAATAAAGTTCCCAGTATGACAAATGAAGACTTAAACACTTCCAAAGTAGAACAACAATGGGACTGATGTCCAAGTGCAAGACAATTGTAACAAATATCATCTGAGTGATCTATACACACACAACACATTGTGTATGTCTAGTTGGCTTCCATTTGATGATAAAATCATTTGGCTGACTTCCCAAATAGTAACTGGATCAAGTCTCTACTCATCTATCTTTCCATTAAGTCCTGATAATAAGCTCTCTCCTTCCTGTGTGATGATTCTCAATATCTACCTTAGAAGGAAAAAAAATTTCCAAAGTGAGAACAGCTATGAAAATGCTGATCTCATCCAAGTGAACAAAAAGATTAGGGAAGATTTTATATGTTCATATAAAAAGCAGTGCATTCCACTAACACAATCAATTACAATTCCCTCAAACTCGATGAACCCACACTAACTTACCCAACTGAAGATCTGGCACTGACAGCCCAAAGCATGTTTACCCTGGGGTTTGAGGGAAGTATTGTCTTTAGAGCAAATGTTTGAATGGAGGGGAGGGATTACCAACACCGTTAACAGCATTCACTAATATATTTTGGTTCTGAGTCAATTTTACAAATCTCAGAAATTCTATTGCAAAAGTAAATACTTAAATTTGTAATTATTTTCAAAGAAAACAAATATTTAAAAATACAGTTCATATGCCAGGCATTTTCCCTTTAGCTAGCAATCAGTTTCTATGAAACAACTGACATGACATTTTTTGCAAAGTTACTGCTACAGCATTTGCCTTGAATGTGTGCTCTTTTTGACTCTTACCTTCACATTCTCTGGATGAAGCCCTCCAGGGTGTTTGTCCATGTACTGACATAAATCAGTGTGCTAAAAGAAAGTCAGATGGAGAAAACTATATTAATATCCATATGACTGCAGCAATAAATACCCCTCTACTTAGGAGTGGACATAAAAAATGGAAAATAAGATTTTTTTTTTTTCAGTCATACATATGCAAACATACATTTGTACCTTTACACTCCTTTTATTTAGCAGCCTTGATAACTTATATGAATATTCAACAAATGCAAATTAATATTTTTTTATAACACCCTGCTTTTGGCAGAATAATTACCTGAATTTTAATACCATTCTAAAACTTGTAAGGATATTATCACCATCAACACCACAAAGATAATATCTAGACAAAAGAGGAAGAACCTAAAGGGAGACTCTCACATTCAACTCCCATTGTTCACCTTGTAACACTGCTCTTTAAATATAATTGTAGAGTGATTCTAGATTAAGATGGGTTTAGAAAATAAATTGAAAGGCATTCCATGTCAGAGTACTTTGCAGCTCAAAAAGAAGCACATGTTATGGACACGTACAGCCATTAAATACAGATACTTTAGAAAAGAACTCAATGGAAAATTCAAACCTAAGTTTCCACTTCCTAGCTACCTATATCTCCTGCAAACATAGCATGAAATCTCT
>VYXF01007842.1:367237-395463 GCA_013397295.1 Polioptila caerulea | reverse complement strand
AAGAAAAAAAAAAAAAAAGAAAAAAAAAAAGGCTTGCAATGTATAGATTGATGTTATTTCTAATGAGTAAATATTTACAGCTTTTACTATGGAAACACTTTTCTCTGAATTCTTCTCTTACATTTCTACACTCCAGCAGTATGGTTTCAGTCAAGTGGCATGTTGCTTCTCTAATGTGCTTGCATAACTCAGCTTCTGGAATAACGTTCAGAAAAAAAAAGGCAAAAATATGCACTTGATTAACCAGCAAATACTTGGAGACAGACTCTGCCTTCCACATCTGGTTTCTGAACACATCTGGTAAGAATCATACAACATTCCTTGGAAAGCTACTTGGCAATACCTGCCTCACACACAACAGCCCAGCTACACACAGGCAGTTTTCAAAGTGAGAGTTTTGCATAAAAGTTGCTTTCCACACAGCAGAATGTTGTCTCTGTGTAACACTTCCCAAAAAAGGAGGCATTCTTTAGCTTTCTTTGCAGAGTTATGCAGATACATTGGAGAGTTCACACCCAAGACACAAAATTTGTTCTTGTCACAACTATCCTGCGTAATCGCTTCTGAAATCACAAACTACAAAAACACACTGGCATGTAGAATTAACGCTGTAAAGACATTAAGATGCACAGGATGATTAGGCTCTGCACTAGCACAACTATTTTCACAAATTCTTACATGGCTTCAAGAGAACAAAAGCCCTGACCGCAGGAAATTGCTTGAATCCCAAAATGAACAGCATGTGTATCACAAGGGCAGAGGGCATGCTCAAACAGGAAAACCACACTAAATACAGCAAAACAGAGATTATTCCAATATGCAAGATACAGACAGCAATTCTTCAATTTATAGTTTACAAATCAGTGAATGCATTTACAAAGAAAATTTGAAGATGAATTAAAAATATTCTACCCATGAATTGTTAGTGTCAAAGAAGTGCATTTTGAATAAAGACTCTTGAGTTTAAAGACTTATTCCTCATTTCTGTAAAATCTTTAGCCTTAAGGTACAAATTCCTCTTCCATTCTCCCAGTTAGTTTTCTGGGACTGCATCAATAAACCATACCACAAATGGACCAGTCACCCTTCAGTATGCATCACCACATTACACATTTTTGTCTTGTTTACTGTATGAACACCAAGAAAACATACTTAAACAAAGTCATCTGCTAACCTTGTCATTTGTTTTAGTAGACTAACAGGTTCTGAGTACTAATTCCAGCACAGGAATCTGCCTTAATATCAGCTGAAACACCATTACTACAGGTGATGACTTGTTTCAAATTAGAAATTTGTGGGAATCCACCAATTTTAATGGGTTATCTGTTATTCAAGAGAAATTCCAGTCTTTGAATAGTGCTAGCACCCACAGTGCTCAAGAGATATTTAAAGAAAAGCTTGAAAATTCACGTTAGAAAGCCCATTAGTGTGGCCAGGGAAGCTCTGTCCCATCCTCAGACATCGTGGCCCCTGAGCATGGCACGCTCCCTCGCATGGGCTGGCCCAAGGAATTATCATTTGTCCCCAGTTCAGTCTTTCAGCCTTTGTGAACAACAGATGACCTGGTAGGAGGGAAGTGCATTGCCTCCTTCACCTTCTACTGATTTCTACGATTTGCAACCAGTCAGCTGACAGAAACCAGACCAGAGGAAGACAAACCCAATGTCCCCTCTGAAGGTCCCCTTCCTGAAGCCCCACCACGCCAGCCACACTAACTGCATATTTTTATTCACCAAAAGCCTTTCATCCTATTCAGAGTCACAACTACAGAAATAGCAACAAGTCATATTTTTCATTTCCAATCTAGTTGTAACAAGTGGTGAGGATAACCCCATTTTCGTATGCTTATATTTCAACTACTATTTGGATGCATTTTCTCCATACAGAAATGTTAATAATGATTGTGTTATCCATCATTAACTTATTCTTCCTACCCCAAGGATGAAGACAACTGGGAGCCTGATATAACCTTCTGCCATCCGTTTAACCATCAAAATCTACAAAAACTGATAGAACACATCTACCTAAAAGTCAGTGTAGAGCAGCAATTTCCTCAGAATCCTGGAAACCTTACAGAGTCAATAGTGCTGCAGTCTTTTGGCATTTATTTTTTTCCCTACACACATTACAGACACAGAGGAATCTGTACCAAACCTTCATTCAGATGGAAAAGAAAAATTGATTTTTTGTTAAAATCTTTCAACAATTTGCTTTCATAAAACTAAGAGTCCTTCTCATAAAAGTAACTAAACATTATGGTAAGAACTGTTGAAGCAACTTATACTATTAGAGTACATTGCGCCCCACTTTAAAAAAAGAAAGTGGCTGCAAAAAAAAGCAGCATCAGCTGCTCCCCTTTTCCAAGGTAGGGACTGAATGCACGTTGAATTAAACATTAGTACAGCCAGGAAAACTGACAGTGCTGCAGAGACAGCTCTTTCTAAACCTGTTTTCCCTTTTGGCAGCCAAAGTGTCTGCTCCAGTGCTTGTGTGCACAACTGACATTGAAGAAGACAACACAAATGCAAGTTTCAGGAAAGCGTTAGAAAAGAAAACAAGAGAGCAAGCTGGATGAAAGTGGTTTTTTAATGATATTCCATGAAATTTGTACTATATAGATGGAGTCTTTTTCTTCATGTTATATTTCAAGGTGGAAAACAACATGCTTTCCCAAGTGGAAGAGTGGCTGCAAATACAGCCTGCCTTTGTCTCACACTGGAGTCTTTGCTGCAGTCACCACCCTGATCTAATAAAATATATACCCTAAAGGAAAATTCAAGATACAATTACATATTGGTAATAACATAAAACTATACTGAAACAAGGTACAAAGACCAGAAACAGACCAACCAATACACCTTTTACAGTCCATTCTGCCCTCTCTCAGAGGATCAACCCAGCTCACAGGGAAGCAGCATACTGGGAAAGCAGTACAGAGATTTCCAAGTAATTGCACACATTCTGATCCCAAATGGACCTGGCTAGACCAATTCTGCTTCAAGCTAGCTTTTAACAGCTCTATCAGCCATACTGTTAACCCCCAACACACATAAATCACCAAAGTAATACCATGCTGACAGAACATTTGATATTTTAGTTTAAGTTCCAAATCCCATTAGTTCCTGCTCTTTACACTTCACCAGTTTACTCACACCTATATGTATAAATATTCAATTAGCACTCCTCTGCTCAAAACAGCTGCAAAAAAACAATAAGCAGAGATAAATCAAGTTTCTATAGAGAAGAACTCAAAACCTAGAAAAGCCCAGAATGAATGGGGTTTATCCAACCATTTGTTTCTCCATTAAGTATATAGCACGATAACTCCTAAAAGGTCTAATGTAATCACACACTATTTTTCCTTCCCGGGATTAGACATACTGAACAGAATAGGAGATACTTGATTAAAAAATAGCTGTGCTGTTTTATGAGTAGGGGTTTTTCTTCTATTCTCATACAGCTTGCAGAGCCTGGCTTTTTTATTACTTTGAAGACAGAAATAATCTCACAGGTTTTCCTACCCTGCTTATTGCTATGTTATTGACACGCTTTACAAACATAGAATAATTTCACAGCAATGTGGAGACATAAGGCATTACTTCCTTTTATCAGATTGGGACTTGAAGCAAAGGCAAAAAGCATCCTAAGAATCACTGATTTGGGCAATTTTGTTCAAAGAACTTTGGTTTTGACTTTTCAGAGTATTTGGCACTCTTTGGTCTTCTGTGTGTGGACTGGTTGTGGTGGTAATGAAAGATATTCTGGTGTTCAGGTGCATCCTGTGCCCTCACACACACCCTCCTCCTTTTTGATATCTCTGATGGGCAATGTGGTTTGTCCTAAGCTAACACCTGGTGGGCATTGCAGAAGGAACTGTCTGGATGCTCTCATTGCAGAGATGGGGAAGCTGATATGTTGCTATTTGGTGCACATTGGCCTGAAAAAGACTATAAAATGCATTGGTAATATTTAAATACATATTAACAATAAATCTAAACATGAATAAATCTAAACATAATCATCCACCTAATCACTGTGGTCTTCTCATGCCTGGCTGAGAGTCTTCTCTCAACTACTCTGCAACACTGCCTTCAGTTACAGCTGCAAATGTGTAATGCTTTTGCAAAGGAGACTGAGAATCTCATGCTGAATAGCAGAAATCTGTAATGGCAGCAATTTCAGCTGGAGATGACAATTCCCAATACAGCAGGGGTGGAATCCAGTTCTCCATAGCAGTATTACCTAACTTGTCTTGAAATTATACTTTGAATGAGGCAGGAACCTCAGAAGACATCCTGGTTCCAACAGTCACAAAAAATGAGAGAAATTCAACAACCACATGCCTTCACCACATAATCCTTTGCAGAGCTGCACAACAGAAATTTCCACAAGGGTGAAAAAAGGAGATTTCCCAGGCCATCTTTATCTTGGTATCCTTCAATTATAACAGCTTCACTTCCCCACTTCACTAACTAAACAATGTTTTCTGCAAAACCTGTAATGCTTCAAGTGAACAACTTGATCTCTCCTCCCACTACTGACTTCCCCAGAAACAATTTCATTTAATCAGAAATGAATAACTTCAATATTTGAAGTAAGAGACTAAAGACTTTGAGAAGAGAGGAGGAATCCTCGAAGACATAACTCTTATTTACAACTTATGATTTTTCTGAAGCTTATCACTTGAACAAATTTGGGGTAATTTTCAAAATAACAGCTATCCACAGCACAAAGGCTACCCATCCCCTAAATTCCAAATCCATACAATACAGCTTGAATATTTAACATAAGGGTCCTCCAGACAGAGATTCAAGATATCTTGGCCATTTTGGCTGAGAGTAAAAGTAAATATAGGTAATCTGAGACAGAGTTTGGCATTTTTGCCTTCAAATAATTGTATTTCATTACTGTGTGCCAAAAGATCACTGCTCCAGGGCTGCACCTTGTCTTCAGGGTTCTGGCACACACAGCTACACCTCCTTGAGAAGGCCCTCTCCAGCCTTTTTGTTACCTTCTCTCAGTACATTAAAACACAAACCCTTTCCTCAGTGCACATCTCAAGTAACAAGGCCTGCATTAAGAAACCTATGACCCTTCCTGGGCTAGGTGGAACAATTTCTAGGAAGACCAGAGACTTCACAGTGGGGATAGAAAACCCATGCTCAGCAATGCTGCTTCACCTAGTCTTGTTTCCAAACTAAATACAGAAGCACATCAGCCAATGCCCATTTTTGACCCAAACTTCAATTAATTGCAAATATTTTCCTCCCTGTAATAGAGACCAGTATCACAACAGTTACAGGTACCTGAAAATGAGAGAGACATTAAGTGACTTTTCCAACATAAGTGCACACAGTCTAAACAAAAATCAACAAAGTCGTACCAGGATTAAAAAAAGAAAAAAAAAAAAGCACACTTGTTCATACTCTCCCTGGAATATTTTTCACTCATTTTCCCCCCATATCATCAACTACCATGTCAAATCTATAGAAAGTATGATTTACTTATGAAATATTGTCTTCCAGATTCACATGAAGAAATGAATTGATGAACTGGGATTTTGATTCAAACTCAGGGCAGTGTAAAATTGTATGTAGGTCATTTTTATTCAGCAAGACTCTGGTTTATAAGTAGACACGTGTGTGTTTATGTTTGTGAGCATCCTCTGTATAAGCATCTGCTGAAGGGAAAAGAATTCTTTCTGATATTTATACAGTTGAAGCAAGGTTTATATACATTACATCCTAGGTCTGGAAAAGAGAGAGTATGCAAACAAAGGGGGGGAAAAAGACAAATGTTGGTGACTCTTCCTTTCTCCTCTTGAAGGAATTCTATTATGAATAGATGAGTAAACCACAAGCCAGAAATGTCCTCAGATGTGCTCTCTGCTTCACTTTAATATCAACTGTTTTGCTCAGCTATCTTGCTCAGAAATCAGACTCTGCTACCAAACACAAATGTGTTCAGACAAAGGGTGGGACGTTTGCCTTCAAAGGCATGGCCAGTGACATGAAATGATCTCTACTTTGCCCACCCTTCTCCATAATAATAATGTGACTGTCATTCTCTTCTAATTAAATTAGTCAATTCTACTTCCCATGCAATACACTCTCCTTCCCTCCTCTTCCTCAGTCATGATAAATCTCCATGTGACTTAGGCATCCCATAATTCTGCCTAATTGGTTTCAGCTGTCATTTTTGAAGCTGAAATGCACGGAGAGCCCGGGGCTTGTGAATGGAACAGGAAGCACTTCCAACTTCATTCCCATCATGTAAAACCAGCAATGTGTAAGAACCCTCCCATTAAAACAAAAATGGGAGTATTTGGCTGCTGGCGATGCCATCGTGCAGCAGACAGATTGTGCTGCTCCGCTGAGGCAGCGAGGCTGTCGTGAGCCATTCCTCTCTGTTCAAAGCAGAGCACACATTATTTATGCCCTAGCAGCTTCCCTGACTGAAATACTTTCCCTTTTGTTACCAACAAATTCTTAAACCGATAACATAATTTACCAACAAAAGGATGGCCACTCGGAATATTTAAAGTGACAGGAGAGCAAAAAAAGTTAATTCCCTTTAAACAGCACATATCCTCCAACCTAAGCACTCTGTGGATTACTGTGCCACAATGTAAACTTATTTTATGTCACTGGTATCTTTAAAAGTGTCATAGACTCTCATTTTCATGTATTTGTGTGGCTTTCTATAATTCAATCTTTTCTCTCTATGAGAATACACAGTGTTACCCATGCTAACAAAAAATACCCTACAAGGTATCTCTGAGTGATACCTAAGCAACTTCCAGCAAAACAGCAGCAGGCAACAGCACCAGCTGGGCTGAGCAGCAGGGGAAAGATCTATATTAGGAATTCAAGGAAGAAAAAACTGCCCCACAAGACACTCATAATGAAAACGATTCTGCTAACAGATGTTTTTAGTGCCTTGGATTTCTCTCACACTGTCAACATAGATGAGTATACTTCAAAATACATGAACAATCCTATATAGAAAAGGAGACTAGCTGGTGAGGGAGTACATAATACAGATAGAAACATATCTGAAAATCCCAGAGAAAAAAAGGGATACACAGTTGTCTGATTTTTGGCTGTTACTAGAAAAGATAAATTTATTTATGGATACAAAGCCTCTGTTCATTTCACAGAGAATAATCTGGTTCCTTACAGACAAGTGAAATACACACCACTAAGGAAAGAATTGCTGAGTGAACTAAGAGATCTTCAGCAAAATACAGTTTTCTAAAGATGCCAGTTTATCCTCCTCCTTATTCTCCTTAATAATTTGATCAGTTTTGGGTTCTTAGTAAATCAAGTTAAGAAGACAAAACCCACTTAATTTAGTGAGATTATCTGAACAAAAGAATGACATTGCAAAAATAAGTAGGAATTCCTGTTTAGTGTGATCAAAACCTAGCATCAAATCATCAGCTTGTGCAAACTGTGATGGACTGGGGAGACCTCAAAATCAACAGATCTGGGACAATTTTTGCAAGCTGTGACACGTGTGCCCACAAGGATGGGCATGTGCACTTTTTCTCTAATTCGTTATGTCACTGAGCTTCTGCAACACTGACCACAATATGCACATATAATAAACAAACAAACAAACATTAAAATAGTAAACATTTGAAGATACAAAAAAGTTTCTTGTTAGAGAATGGAAGATACTCATAGGTTCATGGTGAGAGTACTTGCTCCAGGACTATGTAAACAGGACACATACATGGCAGAGAGGCTGACAATCCACACACAGAATAAACTAGTCAAGTATCCACTTGAACACTGGCATGGTACTGACCACAAATAATTCAGTTGTATCTACACAAGCTCAACTGGCACAAGAGCCCTTTGTATGGTGGCGTGTGCTGGGCAACAAAACAAACACCATCTACAGGGCAGCAAAGCACAGGGCAAAGCCTTCCTTAAAAAACTTCCACATCCTATGTAGACCTCTCTTCACATTGGCTGAGTGATTTTTTCCTGTCATGTATCCTAATCCTAACTGTCATGCAGGATTGTAAGATTAATAAAAATTTTATAGGGAAAAACTCAGTTCAGACTGCAAGGCACACAAAAGAAAAATGATGCTTCCATGGATTGGATCCTCTTTATTCAAAGGAGCAAAACAGACACAATTAATAGGTCTTTTTAACTTGCAAGAGCTGGATCTATTTATTACTCAAGCATGGTTCTTGCTTCCTCCTATTTGCCATTTCAATTTTCATTTAAATAATAAGACTATAAACAAAAAAATCTGCAAGTATTGATTTATTAATTCTGACTTCAGGATTTTTACTACTTTTATTTTGCCAGAACTGCTCATCCCAAGTTTCTGTTTTTAAAGATTGCATAAATGTATTTTTATCAATATGACTAAATTAGTACAAAGCTACATACTTTGTTCAGGAAGGAAAAATCTATTTTTAAGATTTAGATTTATGGTAATCATCACTCTCCAAACAGTAAGTTCTGGACTGGTGGTTTGTTTTTTGAGTTTTTTCAATCTGCACTGAATAAATCAGAGCTTCACATTTTAAGAGGAATTAAGAGTTACAACCCATATTATTAAAGAAAGCCTGAGAAAAAGAAGTTTAATTAGACTGGACAGCCTCTAATGCAAGTTGAGACACTGCAAGGTTCCTCTCAGGGAACTAGTTTATGATGGAAATAAAAAGATAAGGAATATATGGGATGCCGCAAGAACTACCGATGATAAAGCTGTGCATAAATCTACAACATAAAAATAATTAATTACTAAAAAAACCCAACCAAGAAACCAACACACTCTTACAAACAAAAAGCTCACAACTACAAGAATTTCTTTTCTTAAACTTTGTTTAAAGTAGTAAAATAAACGGATATATTTTTTCTTCAGCTCCTGACACAGGAAAGCAACAGCATGTTAACTTCAGTGAAAGACTAAAAGTGTCCATATTTTGCTGATGAAAATTATGGTGCAGAAAGATACATATAGAAATGACTTCAAAAAGAAAAAATAATAATCTTACCTATATCCACTATCAATGACAGAATTCTGTTGATTATTTGCCTAAATTTTTCTTTAAAAACTGACAGTATTAGACAAACCATCACCTCATAGCAGCTTCTTAAGTGCTTTATTATTGTTAGCATGAAAGGGGCATTCCTTGAGTTTAATCTTTCTCTTCCTTACTGTAATTTCAGATTTTCTTTTTTATCCTCTTTACCATTCACATAGAAATAGGTCACTGACTTTCTCTATGATATATTTAAAGGTTGTAAATGTCTCATTCTTTTTTTATCCCCAACTCTTAAGAGCCCTACTTACTTTGACTTTTCCTTGGAAGGCTTTATTCTCGATGTTTACTCACCCTTGTCTTTTTCCCCCTCAGGTCTCCAGCTGATTCATGTCTTTCTTGTGTGTACAAATTTACTCTTTAAGATGGTAGCCTTACCTGTATTAAGCAGAGTGTCATCACTGGCATGCCTGCTATGCACATGCATCTCACTACATGTATGTGTTTTTGATGGACTGCAATGACACTTGCATTTTGATCTGTAATTTAGGAAAAAACTCATTAGGATCTGTCAGAAAATAGAATATCTCACGGGATTTCCAGTATTCCATCCATCAGCTCAACTCTGGATTGGAAACTCTGTTTTGTATTCTTTGATTTTATTGTGTGTATCGTTTGGAGGTTTTTTTAATACTTACACTGAATGCAAGTGTTAATAAAAAGAAGAAAAATAGATGCTAATTATTAAACGGTGCACAGCAGACCACAAATCTAATGAATATTTACCAACCATTAGTAAATGGTACAAAAAATGGTCATTCAGATACACACAGCCTTCCAGCCTGTTGGATTGTAAACTTTGACTAATTTTATTCATATATCTATTCATCAGCATGTGTCCTCCATATGAAGTCTGAAACATCTGGAAATTCTGCAAAGATAGGACCACAGAAACATAGAACATGCTGAGTTGGAAGGAACCCACAAGGACCATCAAGTCCAACTCCTGTGCCTGCACAGCACAACCCCCAAGAGTTACATCATGTGCTCAAGAACATTGCATGAGTAACACCTGCCCTTGCTAGCATGTTTAAACTTCTTAGCCTAGCAGAAGTATTTTTATTTAAATTTAGATATAATTTTTCATTCCTTCTTTCCTACCAATATCACATATCTTTACCTCTAAGGAAAGCACTAAACAATTTCCTTCTGAAAAGCCACCTCAGTCCCTCCCTCCTGAGGCCTATTTTGTTTGCATTTCCAGCCTATACTTGGACATTATGAGCACCTGTCTCTGATGCATCCATTAAAACTCTAAAAACAAGGCTTTCCCAAGAGCAGTATTGCCTTACTGCCTCTTCTCAATAGTGCAGGATTTCCTTTCTCTGTTTACTCTCAGCCTTGTTCTGTCACCTTTGTGATTGCAATCTGAGCAACACAACTTAAGGCAAGTATGGTGCACGAGGCAGGATTAAACTACAGGGGAACAGCTCCTGCTCTGGTCAAGGTAAACAGAAAGTACTAAATTCAACTGCTGCCATGCTGGGAGCCCCCAGAGACTGCTCCTTGCCGGGGAGGACAAGCACGTTCACAGTAAGTGAGGGTGACTGGAGGCACCTGGCTTGTTGCAGAGCTTCACTAGCTTCCAGCTCTTGCTTACCATGGCTGGACAGGCACCTCGATTTCAAACAGGAAGAAAATCACCCACCATTTCACTTTCACACCAAAATAATATAATACAGGCTTCAAATAAGTTTCACTTTAAGTCAAGGATTAGAAGACTTCTCCTTCCTTGTTGTGGCTGGTTTCTCCCCAGGTATTAAACATCACTGAAGGGTCCTAGTGGTAAGAGCCCAAAAGCAGCTCTGGGACACTACTGATCTTCCCTGCTCTCTCACCCACTAAAAAAATGTGGCTTTTTGGGTTTGTTTTCACAAACAATCAATGCCATCATACCTTTAGTTTCAACACTTACTCCATAATAAATAAAACATAAAAACAATAATTGTGTTCAATACAACTTATCAAAAGTTACAAGAAATTGAAATTTTTCAGTGGAATAATTCTTGATCCTTACATGTGATTAATTTTGCCCATTTTCTTACATAACACTTTGTAAGTATTATGTAAGACAAATTTGTCCCAAGACAAATTCAAAATCTCAGCTGTTAATTAATTCTTAATTCTTAATTAATTAATTCTTAATTCTGATAAAGAGTATATATGTCAATTTCCAGTAAGCTTTAAAATGAGAAACTCACACTTTTTTTTTTTCTTACAGGAAATGGGAGGGAAATGTAACTAATGAACTTTATTAACTAAACTCATTGTATAACAACCTATTTTAGCTGCTGTAATGAAGCAATGAAAATTAAATGCTCTTCTTTAATGGAAAGTAATTTTTAGAAGCAAAAACATACACAAATATTAAAATAGGCAAGGCAATTGAAAATGCTTGGGTTTAAATTACATTATTAGATTACTCCAGAGCTTTTTCACTGTTGAGGCAGACATAATATTGCTCATTACTCATCCTTCCAATTATACGTATCTGTTCTTGTTGCAAACCTAGTTCATAAATATTGAAAGCATGATGTAAAGTATTGCTATACAAGCTTACTTTTACATGCCAGGAATAGGCTGAGCTGCTGGTTCATTTATTGATAATAATATACTTACATAATTATGCATAATACTAAAAACCTCATTATCATTCTATCAAGCCTGTAGCAAATATATTTTGCTTAGGATTGCCTTTCAGCAATTAAATGTTTCTAAATTCAGTCATCTTCCTTCTAAATAAACAAGTGAAGCAGCAACCAGTAGCAGCTAATGATCATTTTAGCGCAAACAGATGTGAACCCATCTTCAGAGATCTCTCAATATGTCTGAGATCTCACCTGTAAAATTCACCCCCTCCTTGGGCAAAGCTGGCCTTATCAGAGACACTGGCACGAAAGCCACCATCCCTGTAAAATCTCCTAAACTAACACCTAAACAGAGCCTGGTGGGGAAGGGAACAAAACCAGTGTGAACAGTCACATGCCTCCACTGAACTGTAAGGCTGAGCTCACCCTTTACTTTGGGAAGTCACTGCAGTTTCAGACACCAGATGCAAAGTGTGTGAAAATTTCATTTTCAGGTCTTGCTTAGCACATCCCAGTCAACTATACAGAAATCCTTTTCTTTACCATTTATACGTGAAAGACTATCAGCCATTCAGGTTTTGTGGAGGAAATTCCAAGCAGCTCATTCTCAAAACTTCCCAGGGGACAATGCCTCTCAGTCATCCAGTGATAAAACTGAGCTCTAAGCATGCTTTGCAATATGCTGATGTAAGAGTTAACAAAGAACACAAATAATTATGCCTTGGTAACAAGGTAGTCTATTCTAAACTATTTTCTACCAAGTTCTTTCATTCAAAAGTTATAAGCTCCCTTTCTTCCATATAAATGCACAGCTCCACATCCACCACCAAAATGTTTATTTTGAGAATACATTTCTCCTGATCTTCAACTGTCAGACAGTATTTTTAAAGATTGACTTTTCTTGGCTTTGCAGACCACCAAGGTTAAAGTTAAAAAACTCTGCTAACAATGTTTTCATCTGACAGATATACATGTTTTTAAAAAAGCTAATTTGAGAGACCCAGAGATTTTAATGACTGCCATGTTCCCTTTCAGAGGCTATTCTGCTTTCAGCATTTAACTTATTACCATAATGCATTTTGGAAAGAAAGGTGCTACATGAAATTAAATTTAATTCTACTCTTTCAGGGTCAATGCTGAAACCAAACACCTCTGATAACCTCAGACATTTCACCAGTATTATTTTCCCAATGGAATCATCACCAATGTAGCCACCCAAAGTTTCCATTTTCTGAGAACTCTTGGGTCACTAACTGTTCATTCCTAATTTAATCAAGATAACTCACTCAGATGTCTTTTATTATGTTTGAAAAGGTCAATAGTGATCAATGGCAATAGTGTATCAGTTCCATGACAGTCCTTTATGAAATAAATCAAATTCAATCTCTTTTAGGCTAGGATTCAGTAATTCAAAAACACACGCCACCAATTTTAATCTTGACTTAATTTTGACTTCTTTCAGTGCAAATTACTCATGATTGAGCTAAACCATGTACAGGTGTGAAAATAACTACAGACCAGACATTACAGATACAGAGCTCAGTAACACCAATTACACAGCTAGATTGCATACTCAACCACCCAAAATTTGTACATTTAAATGGGCAACTGTAATTTTTGCCTCTGCACATTCACGTTTTGCACTGAATGGAAATTTTATAACCCAAGGAACAAATGAGATCCTTGCAATCATGCAATTAAAACCTGTATCATGCACACCCACAAGAATTCAATTCCGTTTATGTTATGTGGGCATTCTCAAGCATTATCAGATAGCATTCACTGCTTGATCAGACTATGACTTTACATTACCAAACAATGAAAACAGATTTATGTTAAGAAATTCTGTCATCTCAAGGCACAGGAACATGTTACAATGCCATTACTATACAGTCACCAGGCTGTTTGGAGAGTATAAAGTGTCCTTCCCTTCTTCCCCAGCAGCACCTTGAGAGACTGCCTACCAGCCTAAACACTAAAATATTATAAAATATTTGGATCAGCTGCTAGAAACCAATACTAAATGAGATTCTCAAACAGTCTCAATAGCTATGAAACACCATGGGAACCAAAAGGTGCAACCTCCAGCAGGGTTGGTCCCTTGTTGAAAAACAGCTAAGCGAATCCAGAAGAATGTGCCGCTGTATGAAGCTTCATCTTTGTCTGTGGGTGGCTGGGAGCCAGAGTCTTAAACAACCTGTCTAAACAACCCTACTGGATATAAAATCCAGAAATTTGCATCAGTGTAACAAGCAAAAGGTAAAATCCGGCAATTTGAAATTAGTGTAATAGGCAAAACCCATCTATTTTAGGGGAAAACATATTCTAGACATCTAATTTCTCAACCAGTTCCAAAGAATACAGCTGCTGATAAATGGGACTGCAAAATGTATTCATGTAAAGTTATGTAAATAAGTGTACATTGACCATAAAATTAAGTATCAAGGCTTTTCCTATGTTAGTTCAGTGTGTAAGGCAGAAGTAGAACTACTGATTTTAAGAAAAAGGATGACATTTTTATTACTGTTCCAATAGCTGAGGTAAACAAATACGTACAGTATCAAAAGCTCTGCAGGCTGCTGCAGCTAAATACCCACACCCCCCAGTGTAGCACATTTACGTAAACACACAAGGCTTCTCCAGACAAGGTTCTGTGATGCTGTGTGCATTATCATGTAAAAATGAAAGCCTGCCCCCAAGAAACACACAAAAAATTCCATCTGTCTTAAGCAGAGATGTATTTAGAGTAATACTAGCAATCGCTGTACTTTATAAACACAGTTTCTCACAGACTACAATACAATAACTGATATTATACTGAAAATCTAATGGTCTCTAAACTCATTTGTTGCTTTTAAATTACATGTCCTTGGACCCATCTGTGAAAACTGGGAGGTTAATTATGATAGTACATTGCATAATTCCACAGCTAAATGCTAAAGTAATTCTACATAAATGCCATATGTTTGTCTTAGAAAAACTAAAAAGATTATTTAGGAGGCCAAGGCCAGTACTTTGGAAAGTAATACTCTCAACAAAATTAGAACCTTATGCTATCTACTATGTAAATTGAAGTTTTAATTAATATGTAAAGCATTAGTCATGGAAATTTTTTTTTTAAATCCTAAATTCTAAATTGCATGCACTAGACATTTTTTTACTGACATTGCTTATAATAAGACACTCTGAACAAGTCAATCACACAAAAAAAAGCCATTTAAACTTGATATATGCTTTTCAACAAGGAGCTACTAGTTAAGCATTTCAGTCCTGTTCTTCCCTACATTATTCTCACCTATTTAAATTTATGTAATCATATCAATAAAGAAAAAGTTCCAATAAAAAAACTATAAATAGGAAGCAGAGTAAGTTTGAAAAGTCAACTCAACAGTATAAGGTCCTTCAAGAGCCCAAGCATCCACTTCTCCATCTCTGAATCTGGTTTAGCCCAGCTTTCCTCTTCCAGTCAACTCCACTACAAAGCAAAATCTCTTATAGTCATCACTCTTCTGAATAAAGCAAAGGGTTGTTCTGGCCTGATTCATATATCACTAATGGTAAAGACAGCATTTCCATAAAATTCAATACACTCTGGACCATATGTAGAACATGTAGTCACTTTACTCACCACATATTCAAACACAAGCGTCAAGGTCTCCTTGGTGTGAATGATGTCATGAAGGAGCACAATATTTGCATGTTTCAATCCTTTCAAAAGAGAAGCTGAAAAGCAAAACATACATGTTATCCTAAAGAGTATCCAGATATTTTATACTGATTTGCTCTCTTTTTTTAGTGGCTGAAATGAGCTTCAGAACCTGACAACCAATAGCTGTACTTTAGTATCTTCTATGTTCATGAGTTCCACTCACCCATTTTATGAAGATCACACCTTCTCATTCAATGCTATTTTCTTCACCTTGCTGGCCAAACTTAGCCTCACTCTGAGTCCAAAATGAGCTGGAGCAAGAGATGCTTTTTTTTTTACACAGCCTCCTCTAAGTGAATCACTCATGTCTGAGCAACCAGACACCAAGAGTACTCCTACACTCAAAGGTGTTTTTTTTGTCTCAGACAAAAGTCACACATGTCTTTTAAAAACATAAGCTTTCCTATCCAACACAACAGAGTTGCTGTCTAAATTAAGTGCAGTGTCTATCCTAAGAAAATGGTTTTAAGCAATAATTTTCCTTTCTCTCAAATATAACAGAGATTTAATGAACCATTTGTATTAGCCCATGAGAATAAATGCATGGTATTTTTTCACTATAATTTTTAATGGTACTAGCTCATGTTTTCAGGAAAGACAAAGACTTACCTTGTGAACTTTCAGGTAATCTCTTTCACTAATTTTGGTTTTTTTACAATCTAATACATATTTAATGTTCATTCCATATTACATATTTAATGTTCCACAAGACATGGCATATTTTAGCAATATATGCTGACAAGCCATGTGTTGTTACTAATGTCATTCTGTCATGGGTGCCTTGTCATCCCATGCATACATCTGAGCAGGACTATCAGTCACCCTAGCAAGTAAATAATAGATACAAAGACATGCAAATGAGTGGCATATTCCTAAACTGAATAATGTGGAACTTTCTTCTGTCACCCTTCTACTTTTGTCAAAGAAAAAAAATGAAAGTCCAAATGTCTGTCTCAATCCTTTACTGCGCAGAAAGGAAACTACAGAGCTTCCATAGCTCCGTTACCCCTTGCTGTCCTATTCAGGGTTTTCCATCAGGCTGAGGTAACTCCAGGGGTCAACTGGCTTTGAATTAAGATAAGTACATATCATCTCTCATACTGGTCTTTAGGAGCTCAATCTGACAAGTTAATCACTCTGAGAAGCAACACAAAAGCAGCACAGCATCTGGCTGCATCAGTGTTCCTCCCACAAGCATCCTTAGCATTAAACTCTGGAGTTCATCCTAGGCAGAAGGCAGACAGACAGCAAAGAGGAAAATACCATAAAGCTGCTTCAAAGTGAGTATCATCACAGACATCATGCAGACAGGACTGAAAATCTGCAAGCAAACTCTGTGACCAAGAATGAGGCAACCCTACAACCTGGCTGAAGAGAAGAAAAATTTCAGAAGAGCTTGCTTTGGCCTGCCCTCCACAGCTCATGCTATTTAGAGAACCAGCACAGAGGAGTCTCTCCTGTGCTCTGATTTTGTTGTTGCTGAGCTATAAAACAGCTACTGTAATTAAAAATAAGAATTTTAAACATTTGATCAGTGCATGTCTAGAAACTGTTAATACTCCACAAATTAAATAGAGGCCTTATTCAGAAAGGAAGATCTGTAAGCAATTTTCATGGGATACTCATATTAGAACTTGGACAATTTCTTGGAACTAAAGATCAGAGACATTTGGATATGTTGGGGCTTTTTTTAAAGACAACTATGAGAAATTGCTACTGGAAAAAGGTATGAATACAAACAAAAGATAAAGAACAACTGTTTTGTAAGATACTTTCTAACAGAAAGAAGAACTTTCAACTAGAGGAAGCCCTAAGAAGAGTTCACCTGAAGTAACTGAGGTTTTTACGAGCTCTTTCCTTAAACCTTATCAAATGACCATACATTCACAGACATTGGGAACAAAAAAACCTCCTCCTAGTAGAGCCTGTGTCAAACTGCAATAGTATTTATGACCTCTGTCAGCTTTTGCTGATCAGATCATCACCTGAGGCCTTTAATTTCTCTAGTTGGCCATTACTTCGTTGCTAGAATCTCTATATGTGTTATTAAAGTTTAAACAGTACATTGAAAGCAGCTTACCTCAAGGTCTTTGCAAATACTGTCTTTCCCCTTCAGCTCCCTCTCCCACTCTTATTTATCTTCTTTAATATCCAATTCTCCCCTTTTACAGTCTCAATAATCAGCATCTGCCATATTTTACAAGAACTATAAAATATCACCTGCAGGGTGAAATTTGTCTTCTTCATTAGTCCAAGGGAAATACAATAGGTAATACAGCACAGAGAGCAAAATCATCTTAATTGCTCTAATTTTACACTGCAGAAATTAAACATTACACTATCAATTTATATTGTGAGAAAACAAACATAACTGGTGAAAGTAAGAGAATTACCCTACACATTCTTCTCTTAGGATTTACCATCAAGATTGCCTGTCTTTTGAAAACACTGTTTTGTTTCTTAAAAAAAAAAGAAAAGCTGGGGGGAGGAAATCAAAAAGAGAAAAAAAAGGTTGTCTGAAATAGGAAAACTCTTTCTTCTTCCACAGAGTACTTTAAAACCAAAATGAAATATGCACTATAATATGGAAGTTTTATCCCAGAAAAGCAGCTTTTCAGAACAAATGACCTATACACCTCCTCTTTTGGGCAAGTTTTTACTCAAAGGGGATAGAACTTCGGATGAACTCCACTAATTCAAAGACAAAATCCAGAAATTCACATCCAAAAGAACAGAAAAGAGTCCAGAGAATCTGTCAGCATCAACTTGAGACAAGGCTGACTTTACCTTTGAAGCTGCCAATGCAGCTGCTACTGGAGCTCAGTGAAAAGTCAGGTGCTGCTGTGCTGGGTGTTACTTCTAGAACAAAATAATTCTGTCAGAGAAGGCCATCTCCATTCCGTGATTATTACCCACAGGTTTCACACAGAGTTGTTTTCTTTTAAGATAAAAAGACTAAAATGTTGTTGAAAAAGCATTGCAACAACTCACAAAAGTGGGACCAATGTACTAACACTCACTGTATTCTTAACATGTATTTTTAATAACAAAATTATACAATGCTGCTTCAAAAGTACTGGCACTCTTATTTTACCCTTGGTATGAAATGTAAGACAAACAGATGGCAGCACTTTTAATTAATTTCTCCAAAGAGCTCTGAGGAGGAACAGCAGCAAGGAATGTTAAAATTCATTTTTTAAAAACTCTTTGGACAAAGTATTATATGAGTTTGAATGGCCAGGTGCTTGTTCTGTCACCTGTGTTTGCATAGTCCCACATAGCAAATTCTAACAGTAACACCCATGGAAGGCGAATTGTTGACATACCTCAACAATTAACATCCCAGATGATAATTTCTGTGACTTTTACACAAGCTCATGATCTGAGTCGCTAAATGTATCAACACTCCACACTTTCCATCAAGGGCTAATAACCCTATTTGCATACTTAAAGGAAACACATTGCAATTGCTTGAATAACCATCACAGGCTTCACTTCCAACAAGGGAATGCTCTCATCTATTATGAGCTCCTGGCAAGCTGCCATATCGCTTGTGCTGGTCAAGGAGGTTTTTGCTGTTCCCAGATGAGCTGGATTCTAAAGTACACTCACTCCACCAGCAAGGCAAGCCAGATGGACTGCAGCCAGCTCTTACCCAAAACCTGAGTAGCATCAGTAAATCAGTGCTTCGCTCCCTGCGGGGTTTACAGCACCAGCTCAGGCCTGACACTCCATTAACAAAGCTTTGTGACTTTTAGATCAGCCTCGGCTTGGAGAGGCTACTCCCATACCTCATAAAGTAATATTTCACAGCTGTATGATAAATTCAACAAAAATAACAAATACTATTGACTCCCAGGTCACATGGAAGAACTTTTCACTAGCAAAGAGAGTAGTTTTGGACATGGTAAGTACAGTAAACTCCAACATTAATTATGGTCCTTTGATCATCCACTCAGTCTTTCAGTTCCTGACTATCATTTTATTCTCACTTCGTGAAAAATCACAAATCTCCACTGTGGCTTTAAACAAAAGAATAACCCATGGTTTTCAAACTGGCTGATATTTCAGTGACCTGGAAGCTTTTCTCAGCAGCAGCAGAACTCAGCCTCATGCTGCTCATATGCACCGTAATGTACAACTGCTGCTGATGCTCTCTCATAGTCCCACATTTTCAACATTTTTCTAAAACGTATAACTATAAAAATACTTGCTTTCCTCAGTAGCTGGGGTGTCCTCTGGGATTACCATGCATCAGTGCTAACTATTACTCATGCTACTACTCACATGCAGTGCTCACCCTTTCTCACTGTCACTCCAGGAGGATTTCTCTCATCAAGAGACTTTTCAAGACTGCACACCATGGAAGCTTGCACTTCTCTAATGCTGTTAATGCAACTGTGCATCTTTGCTGCCCTGATGGACTTCTGAGACACCAAAGAACACATATTCTAGTCAGTAACACAAATCTGTGAAAGCAAGTAAGCTACTGTGCTTCAGAGCCAAACAATTTATCTTTAAAATTCTCCAGCTTGTCACACTCTGCAGACACAACGGTGTTCTCTGTCAGAGTGCCAACTTCCTGGCATACACAGTCGGGATCAGTCTCTGAGCTCTCCTGGAAAGGCGTCCCTAGTGAGAAAACATTCATGGGTTTTTTTTCTTATAATCATGTTTTCTGAACAAACACACTCAAATGTGTCTTACTGCCTGCACAAACTACAGTTCTGCTTCTCTCCCAGTAACTTATTTTCAATCTATACATCTTTCATAGCAATTTTTAAAATTTGGCCTGAGAGCACAAAGTCCCCTATACTTCTCATCCACTTCCCACACAGCAGGGATTTCTGTGTGCAAAACCTTACTTAGAATTCTACCACAGAGACAGGAATTCAGCACTCTGTTGGTTTTGCAGCAATACATGTGCAGTAATTTCCTCCTCAGAAATGCAATCCCCAAATCTACACTTTGCTATTTTCCAGTTCACCCATCTGAAATGATTTACTATGAGCAAATAGCTTTGCTTTCCTAGAACCCTAACACAATAAAATACAATTCAGTGAAAACTGTACATCCTAGGTAAGACCACACTGACCAGGAACTTCCCATCTTCTCACCACAGGATATATTCTGCAGAATGATCATTATTTATAGCATGTATGTAATCCCAAGTAATTGATTTTAGAGCTGCATACTTATAAACACACAGAATTGGTCAGCTTCCACTCTGATCTTAGTGGACACAATGCAATAAAGATATATAGGTCACTCTTGAGCTTGGAAAACTTTCTAGGAGTAAATTTCATAGCAAATTGCAAGAAAATTTGTGTGAGCTACAGAAAAGAAAAAGCAAAAGAAAAAACTTTAGATGGGTTATTACATAAGCTTAGCTCAATCACCCTCTTTACAGCTAATTCCAACCTCACAAAGGTCTCTTCTAGATCTAACAAATGGTCCTTATTCTAGTTTTCATTAAATAAAAAAAATGACAGTCTGCTATTAAGGAAGCAAAGAGTGCTTCACATGCTTGCAAGAATGGACTTGGTTGTCCTTAAACTATAGGTAGCTTTGCTGGAGGGACTACATGGATCATATTAGCTTCATTTACCTCCACAGCCTCAATTGAGGCTTACATGAGCAACTTGAACTTTTAACCAAACATGTCTTTTATTTGTGAAATTTCTTCCTGCTGCTCCTTCTTGAAAGTATAGTATGCTGTTAGAGAAGAAATATAGAAAAAGGTTGTGTATAAAAACACATAGGCACCTTCAAAGGTTCTTGTTACAGCTGTAGTTCCCTAAGCAAAAGGCCAGTCACAAACCTGCTAAAATCTCTTTGCCTATTGAACTGGAATAAAACACTGGAAAGACTGATCAAATAAGCTCTGAAAAGCACTACAATATATTATTCCAATAGTTATACAGAAGACTGCTGCCATATGAAATGAATGTCTCTTTCATTACATTCTAGAGATAAATGAATGCATTGTATATTGTTCCCAGTGCTCTTCCAACACAAGTGCAGATGGAGGTTAAAAATAATGAGACATCATCCTATTAAAGCAGACTCTTTTGGAAAGCAATTGCAATATGCTACTCCTATCTTGTAGCCACCAGTCATATTTTGCCTTTCCTATCCATTTCAGTATTCAAGAGGAGGAAGCTGTGTAAACCAAAAATATGCAGCATTTACAGAAAACAACCCGATAATGCAGGTAGCATGTGAAAGCAGGAACATTTCTCTTACTTTTTGATGCACACAGAGCATGATCAGGACTAATAACACAATCTATTTATAAAAGCAGCACTGGCTGTTTTTAGCCTTGTTATCGTGATGAATTTCAGGCACTGTCTTCACATAAATATCTATCTACCTTAGGATTACTTTGGAAGTTTTCAACCTAAACAGTTCCTCCTATCTCTCAAAATCAGACTTTAGTAACAACTTCTGTAACCCATGGAACAGCTTTCCCTTTGTTAAAAAAACCCAAACCCCTCAACCCAGTGTTTTGGAGTAGAGACTCAAGATCTGGGAACAAAGAGGCCTTTAAAATAGAAATACACTCTTTGCCATCTCTGTGAAACTACTCTAAATTTGGTCAAGTTAAAGCTTTGGAAATTGTCTCTTTGGGTCAGCCTGACTATCAGCAGTGTGAAAGAAGGAGGAATACCAAAAAGGGGAGATGGCAGGAGGGGCTGTGATCCACAGTGGAAGCTAGGACAGCTGGGTAAGGAGAAAAAAAAGCCAGAGGACAAACAAACATCCTTCAAAGGTGGAAAAACACAGGAAGTGCAAAGAGCACATAGATGAGACAGAAAAAGGACAGGATGCAGAGCACGGAGTGGGCAAACACATTTTGGGGGAAGTAGACAAGAGCCTGCAGACACTACCACATATTCTCCACTGATAGCTATACAAGACCCCAAGATTCCCACTGCTTTCAGCAGGAATCAATTAAAGCATCTGGCAGTTTTCCTCATTCTCCTGCAATTTCAGTCTACAGAGAGAAGCACCTTTGAAATACCAGTTAACATTTCAGTTCAAGCAGGATGTGTTCATGCGAGAGCCAGCAAATATAATGAAACATTGGAGTGCAGATGCAACTCCAGAAAATGGAATATAGATTTCCACTTGCTTTTTCAAACTCTTGGAAAAAAAATTCAAATTAAAATAAAGAATTCGCAGCCAAGAGCTCAAAACAGAGATGGACTACAATTACAGGGGCTGCTGCAATGCAAACTCCGAGATGCACATTCCTGATGTCACTGCCATGAGATAATCCAGAGTTTCAGTTCACAGCTGCTTCACATCTATCTTGCCTTTATCTCACACTTTGACAACCTGCAAATTCAAAGCCTAATTTCTCCTGCAGTGGCCAACCTGTGTGCTTATTTTTATTATTAACTGGTCTTAGGTGTTTAATTTTTTGTTACAGATAAAATAAACAGTAGAAGGATCTTGCCCATTCATGAGAGAAGGTGAAAACTCAATGAGGTCTAAGTCAAAAGAAAATCAGCCTGATCTTTACCCTTACCTTACCACTGACTAAGTATCACTTTAAGTCACTCAAGCTGATAATATTACTATGTTCCTCATTTTCTGAACATTTCAAATTTTGATCTTCATTCAGAACCACAGAGTGCATACAATTATTACAGAACCCCAAGCAATGCTGTACATTGATATTACCCAACGTTATGCAAGTACTTTGAAAGTTGTCTCAAAATCATCATTTAAAAGGACTCTTGGCAAGTGGGGTGCTGACAAGATGAACAAATATTTAAGTAGTCAGAGTAGAGTGACGAGTGTTCTAGAAATTTTCAAAACCATCTGTGTTTTAGTAATGCACAGTAGGTGCCTATAGCTAGAGCCACCCATCAAGAGCATTAAATTAAATTAATTGATCACCATCTGACACAGGCAGAGATCACACAGCAGGAGCAAACACGGTGCCGTTGTGTAATTAAGGCAAGAACAGTAGAAGTAGAGAGACCAAATTAAGTTTTCATAGGTAAACTTCTATTCTGACAACTTCTGAGTGATTGAATTTGCAACCATGATAAAGATCCTCTGCTGTAAACCGTGTATCTGCAATATTAGTATTACACTGTCCAAATGAGGGAGTAAATAACCAAATACCAGCACTGAACCTCATGCTCTGCTGAAGTCAATGAGCATTTTGTTACTCACTTTTACCAATGCATCAATATGACAAAAAATCACTTAACCTTATGTACCTGCAATGAATATTTTTTTTTGTACACAGAAAACAGAAAGGCATCATAGGAAATAAATAAATTGCATTGACATGAAACTCAGTTGCCTACCAGCATACTTGAGCCACTACTTACAAATGAGGAATTCTACAGGAAAGCTATTTTAGAAAAAAATTACTTTTGCTCTATTTCTCAGTTGGCCATTTCCTTCAAGAAAAAAAGAAAACCTGCACAAAACGCAGACTCATTTGTCAGCACACACTTCAGGCGGCAGAAAAAGAAGGCTTGTGGCATATGTCTTGCTATTTTTCAAAAAGGGAGCAAGACAGGAGTCTTTAAAAGATCATGTCAATTTTCTTCTTCTGGGTGGGTGAGGCTCAACATGCCTCTTGGCCCATAAGTGGAAAATAAAGCTGGAATGCTCATAGCATTGCTGTGTCTCTTGTGGAATGGTTTTGATGTTAAAGAAAGGCAGACTCAGTAGAAAACTCGCAAATAATTATGTTTACAACTATTTTAGCAAACAAAGTCAATCACTGTGAAAATAAGGCATACTGTTCTGTAACTGAAAAAACATGGAGTATATTTAGAAAAAGAACCAAAATTTCATAATAAAGCAAATAAAATCCAGTCACTGTGTAACTTGCCCTAAAAAGCAACTCAAAACAATGATCTATTAGGCTCCTAAGCATCATTAGAACAAGAATATTATCTAGAACATTTTAAAAACATTTTTAAGGACAGGAAATAACCTTAATTCAGGCAAGACCTTTTTGATGCATTTTGTAAGATTTGTAATTGATTTTTCTTTCCCATCTAAAAATGTATAGCATGCAGAGTAAAAAATGGCAATATTCCCTCAAGTAACTTGTAAACTTATTTTTAGCATGAAAAACGCAACAGTGATGATGCAAGCTTGCAGACACTAACTATAGCATCAAAACCCAGTGAAAGTTAAATTCTTTTCCAGACTAAATTAGTTGAAAGATTCTATCAGCAATGGACAGCCATGCTTTACCATGACTAACAAATCCCTTTGATGCCAACACTGCTGGACATCCGCTTTGCAAGCACATAATCTGAAAATATGTTTTAAGTGTTCTTTTCACATGCAAAGGCCCTATCAACTCACAAGGAGCAGATACACTGTCCCCCTTCTGCATTTGCCCCGTGGTCTCTAGGTATTATCATGATTCCCACCCATCAATGAATTGTCATTTACTCTTGCAGTTCATAGTACCCATCAACAGTGTTAGATGAATTCAAAGTGCAAGCAATGGAGAGGAAATAGAAAAACTGGGAGTCCCAGGATTTTTGCTTTATTCACCCCAGAATGTAACTATATCCAAATTAGTATGACTGCAAACTTTACTAATTTACATTTAAATGACAATGAAGACCTATTATTATCATGTCACTCTTTAGAGCAGCATGTGCTTCTTGAAAGGTTGGGGACATTGTTCAACTTGGAAATATGTGTTATACAGGACAAAAATTTTCATTTAAGCAAAAGACAGCAAGTCTTGTATGTTTCTTTAAAAAGCAGCTGGCCCTCATATAGCGCAGGAGAGGTGCCAAAACAGAAAAGATAAGCTGAAGGAATGTCTCAGCTTCACAGAGTTGACAGCCATAGCTGACAGTGACAGGGTGATGCAAAACTTAAGTGATGCTCAGAGGAGACCTAGTTGAGGCAAGGTAGTGATTTCTATCCTCCTACTTTTGCTAAAAACATACCCATAATTTTCAAATGCAGATTCCAAATCACCTGTGTAGATGCATGATATTAAACAAACTATGGATCTAAATCATATTGGAAGCCATTCTGAGCAATGACATAATTAAAGCACTCCTAAGAAATGTGAGAAAACACATTAAAAAGATCTTCGAGCATAACCCATTAACACCACAGGTGGTAAGAATTTTTTTTTAAAGGACAACTCAACAGCTTGTCTGTCTACTACATAAGGATATAAAACATCCAGCCCCCTTGAAAATATACTCAGTTCTTCCATCCTGTTGTGTCATTCATCAGTTATAATTACAGCAATTTACTGTTTGCTTTTCCAGATAAAATTCTTTTTATAGAATCATAGTAATTAACTATGACAGTAGCAAAATTGATAGCCCTGATTCTTAAAGTACTTGTTCCTCTAAAATGACACCACTGTCTTAACAGACTTTTGTTAAACAAATGTCCTCATCTTTTCCAATTTGTGTCTAACAGTGTTTGTTCCAGTCAAAACAGGTCAGTTCTTTTCCAAGAGAGAACTAGAGAACAAATATGCTCTTTAATGTTGCTGACCTTTTTTTTTTTTTTCCAAACAGTTCTCTGAACTCATTCATTGAAAGGTGGCCTTCAAAAGCTAGACTTCAGGTCAAAGAAATGCTTTTTCTAGTTTCTGTGAAAATGTGTCCAATTTCTCAAAGATTACGTCCAGTCAATGGAAAACTGTACTTTAAAGCTGCACTTAAGCAGCTAAAATCTCCCAGAGAATCCATCCTTCATGAGCATGCCTAAACATTTAGGTATTTGTTAGAAACAGAAGTCTGAGCCAAGAAATCTGGAATACAACACCAGATATAGATAGGACAGTGTCATCAGAAGAACAATTCCAACAGTTTCCCCAACATCTCAATCACAAACCTGGTTTTGGCTGAATGCATCTCCCAATCCTGAGCTCCCTTTCTGCTCCTCCCCCTTCACCCCTGCTACTAACAAAAAGGCTGGGAAACACTAGCACTGTCCAGTTAGATTCCCCATTCTCCATGCCATAGGCTCCTGACTGAGGCCAGCCAAAAACATCAACCCTTCCCATTTTCCTATTATTGCTTTCTACCCTGGTGCTGCTTTGAATGGCCCTGAATTTGCATTCTTCCAAACTCACTGTGATAGTTGGTGCAATCCTCACTCCAACATCTATTCTTAACCTCCATTTCTGCTGGTTCTCCTCCCTACCACTACCCAGCTATGGACAGTGCCAAGCATTCAGCGGGGCACTCTTCTCCAGGCTGCCAGAGCATGTTAGGAGGGGAAGCAAGAAGGCTAGAGGTAACAGGGGACAAAAATGCAGGGATAATGCATGTAGAGTTTGCGACTCAATATGAGAGAAAAAATTCCAAAACCAAAGCTAAATGCAAAATGGAAAGTTTACACCTGTACAATGAAAATTGCTACCTAGAAAGCCAGTTTCACAAGGGGACTTTCACAGGCTCAGGACAAGCTAACAAGCCAAAATCCAAGAGCTGAAATCTTGGTTCATCATCCCGCATAGTACTATGAGCCTACTATGAGATACAGACAATTCTTTAGTTGTCTCTTTAAATCCTTCTTGCTTATTGTTACAGTTAGACAAAAAAGTCACTTGCTAACCAAACACATGAAGCATGAAGGGTTCTTGTTCCTGAAGAGGAATGGAACAGGAAGCAAGCAGGGCACCTTAAACAGCAGGACTTAGAAGGAGCACAACAGCATGCCTATGTTGTATTTCTCTATAACTTCCATTTTCAATTAGAAAGACAAAGCTAATAAAATACTAACAGATTGACTGGCTGAATCAGTAAGTGTAGCAGAAACTCCTCCAGATGAGCTCCTTTTTACTTGCAGAAACCAAGCAAGGAGAAAGATCAAACTTTAGCTGTTAAATTGATTTGACCGAGCACAAACTGGACTAGACCACGCAGTGTAAGACTATGTTGCCAGTATGGGACCTGAACACCACAAAACTCCTGGCTACAATCTCCTTACAAATGTAGCACTATCACATGGTCAAAGATGAAATGCTATCACCTCACCAACAGATCCCAGACAAACTTGCCCAACACAAACAAAAGATTCTTCAGGGCAGTGCAAGTGCACTGAAGTTTTCATTTCAGTGTAAGCCACAACTTCATGCACAAAAGACAAAGGTTCAGGAATATGCCTTCAAAGCCATAATTGCTTTGAAGCAGCTTCTGAACCTCTGAAAGTCTTTGGAATGTTTTGTTTCTCTAAAGAATCCTTTTCCAAGCAACTCTTGGAGGTAGCTGATCTGCAACAGTATTTTGAGATACTGCAAAAGGGCAAACATATTTTTAGTTTGCACAACTAAAGTGAGAACATCTTAGTACGCTGGAAAACACAGTTTAAGCACTGTAAAGTCCTTGGAGCTCTTTGCTAGCGATTACTGCCTCACCACCTCACGCCAAGTATATCAAAGAATGACTTAACAAAGCCACCAAATTTTAATCAACCAAGTTTTTCTCCCAAACGAACACATTCTGACCTTAAAAAGCTCACAGGAATTACAGAAACAAGTACCCATAGGCACTAATGAATCTTTTTCCTCCTTCAGCATGGCTAGTTAGTGTGTATGTTATATCAGATATTCTGCAACAGTAAACTGTACCTCTAAGGGAAATTGATAAATATGGAATACTAAATCCCTGTTCCAACACATGCCAAAAAGCTTTGGCTAAAAATCTAGAATTGATTGCATTGAAAACTCTTAAGAGCACATTCCAATTCAGATACTGATATTATTAAAACAGTGGCAGCCGAAGTGCAAACATTCACAAGGCTAAACATCTTCCCTAAATTCATAATATGGGTCAATATTGCAAACAGCACCAGCCTTATAAAAGCAGAATAGAAATACTCTCAAACA
>VYXF01007842.1:304096-367205 GCA_013397295.1 Polioptila caerulea | reverse complement strand
AAAAAAAAAGAGGAAAGATCAGTCAGTGAAACAGGCACAGGAACCCGACTCTTATTCCTAACTAGGGCTCAGCACCCCAGTGATGACAGATCACAGACTCTGTGAGATCCATCAAAATGGCTCTCCCCTAGCTGGTTTGTAAACTTATATATGACAGCTGATAATATTTGAAACAAACTCAAAAGATCTCCGCAGATAAACAAACCTGGTCTGAAGCAGTAAAACACATTCCTCTCTCAAACTCCTCTGACTACAATAAACTACATCTAAAATATTGATGACCATTTACCTGAGAAGAAACTACAGTTGCATATCCCTACCTTGAAGGTATCCTTGATGTTAACTATACAATTTTCATTATACATCACAGGAAATACAGCAGTGTCTCTGTTTTAATCATACACTCTGGAGTGTATGATTATCTGCAGGTATTTTTCCAACATTTTGTTGGGCTTTAACAAGTGCTGTTAGTAAAACCTTGTCCTTGTATACAGTTTGGCTTTCATCTCACTTGAGAAGCTTTTATAAACTTGTTTACATAATTCTCAAAGATGTGGATTTATAACTGCCAATGATTTTACAAGGTTAATGGCCTCTGTAATTAAAACAAATGAGTGAGAAACTCAACTTTAAATTTATGCGCTTCAGTCAACCAGAAAAACAGCAAACTCTGCAAAGGACATGGATGTACGAACCAGACTAAACTCACCTTTTGCTGACTGCTCCAAAGCAATGTACAGAAAAGAAGATACTTCTATTAATGACACACTTAGACTCTGAAGTATTTTGAAACCTAAAATTCTAGGAACAGTGATTCATGGAATTTCTAGCCTAGTTTCCAGATCTAGATGCATGTGAGACATAATTTTACTCCAGAGGTGTAATTTGAATTTAACAAACAACAAACATACATACCAGAATAATATTTTGTACTATATGATACTGAAGGCTAAAAAATACAGATTGTCTTTTCAGGAGCATATCTATAATTGAAGACAGTTTTAATTTACTTTAAACTTCATTTTCTTTTATTTTTTATTTGGACTCCAAGCTTTTAATTTGTATATTTTTAAATAAATTAATTTAATCCATATCATTAATTTAATCCGTATCAATCCAAATCCATAAAATTTTAATATTTAATTAATTGACATACATTAGCAAGTAAAAGGCTAGATCACACCCTACTCTTAGTTTCTAAGGTTAAATAATGCGAAGCTGTAATAATTATAACCAAATTTCTTCGTAGAACTAAAACTTCTGCATCCAAATTTCACTAAAGAACATGATTCAACCTTAACAACACATGAGAAATTCAGTCTAGAAAAAAATTAAAGGGATAAAATCTCCTGATATTTAAGGGGTTTTATTAAGGTTCAACGTTTTCTATTGCCTCAGAGAGGCTGGAAGTTGCTTTGTGCTCTTGAGCTATGATCAGGAGTTATTCACATGTAATTGAATGTGACATTCTACCTTCTTGTCCAAAGCCATAAAAACGGATGAAAAACGTGAATGCATGGTCTGATGGCAAGATGGGACTATTATTAATGCAATTCATAAGCCTCTTGGACTGCTGGCAGAAATCTGACAGAAAGGTGGTAAAGTGTTAACACACTGTCTAGAGATACATACTTTGATAGGTTATTTGGTTTGACCTCCTTAGCACAAGAAGCCATTTCCAAGCTCATAAATTTTTACTGAGAATTTCTTTAGAAAGAAATCTGTTGTCTTGCAACAACCCAGCAGCACAAGTGCCCCAAACTTCATTCACATTTGGAGGAGTAGGAAGTCCATCTAATCCTTACAGTGATAACTTAGGCAAAGCCTGCTTAATCAGACTTTTAAAGGAGCCTATACATTGCTCCAAGGCCTTTTCTTTGGCTTTTATATAGATTTGTACTAATTTGTGCAAGCAAGACTGAGAGACAGCAGCATTCAGACACACATCAATGCGATCACTTGAATTTTGTTTGTGAGCCACAGCTACAACCCTTAGCTTCTCCACTGGCATGCAAAATAAAGCATTTTTGATTATGCAAATAGTCTTCTGCTTTGTGAATAGGGCCTCAAGTGATTCAAATGCTAATTCTGTTAGAAACCTTGATGCAAAGCCAGTATTTCAACCATGTCAGCTTTATAACCAACACTTTCTGAGAAACATGTAATTGCAAATTGAAAAATATCTTTTGGAACCAAAAATAACTAAAGTAACCTGGAGAAGTGGGAAAGTTTTTACATCTTTCTATCAATGGTCCTGCAGCCTGCTGGGTTTTGCTTTGATTTAGATGCCCCTTCAGGAACTAGCAGCTTCCCAGCAGAAAAAATGTAAGCACTGCTGCACTGAGAAAACCAGAAATGAAACAACAAAAGCTAATTTTTATCTTGTCCAGAGAATAATGAGCTATATAGTTGAGGTTTATGTCTTCTTGTTTTCCTAATAAAACCTTCACATAATCCAGTGAATGCCTGTATGAAAATGCTCTTGCCATTTTTAAACATTTTTGAGGCCTCACAGCACACAAAAGAGCAAACATGCATCCTGGATTTCAGAGGAATAGGGGGGGAAGGGAAGTGAATGAGAATGCATACGTGAAATGTGTAAAAAGCTTTTCTTTTTAGTTTGCAAGCAGCTTTGATTTACTTTTTCCCCCCAATTAATTGCATTTAACCTACCACAGTACTTTGTCCTCTCAGGTTCTAGGAGATAGGAGGGAATGTTTCCAGATGGAAGCCAGCCACACTGGCACTGCCACCAGCCTGTGTGCAAAGCTACCTTGATGGTACACTCCTACCACCCTCTCGACTTTCTTGATTGCTTCTGCTCAGGGGAAACCAGCTGATAATTAAGGCTAAGTAAAACCTGTGGATCTAATTATCTGAGCTGTATAACTAAGACAGGCTTCAAAGAACTAACCTGCAGCTTAAGTTGCCTAGAGAAAAAAAAAAAGGTTGTTAGGAAGCTTCCACATGAGGTCCAAGGAGAAAGTTAAATAATATAAACTACATGTTATTGATGGTGCCAGTTTGAGCACCTCCTCAAGGCAAAATCCAGAGGACAGAATCCTTATTTGCATTAACCCTTTCCTAACACCGCAAAGTAAAAGTCAAAGAAAACTGATCTATACTTCTGCACGGATTAAGGAACTCTGAAATATGCACCACAAAACACACACAACCAACAAGCTGTATCAGATCAGAACAGACACAAATCACTGAGTTTAGCATACCTAAAATATCCCTTTATATAAGGCTTCCTCCATTCATTTTGTTTTAAGTTCACTTTTCAATTGGCTCCAGCTAAATCTGCTGCCAGCTGGGAAGCTGTGGAAGTTTGTGACAAGTGGCTCAGACCTCAAAAATTCAGAAATACACAGTTCCAGATTCTGCAGCGAAATATCCCATAGTGATGACTTTTAGACTCCACTGTCATGGCTTACATTTTAGTAAATGGGTCAGAGGTGGAAGGTCACATATCCTATTACCAGTCTCTGAACCATCCAGTTCCCCTTCATCTCAGCAGAAAAATGCGACACATAATCAGCTTCTTTTTTAATATTGCTTACTCGAGGGAACATTCTGAAGTAAAATAATGTGGATATTCCTTTTCATTACTTTGAAGAAGACAGTAAAGGTCAGGTTCTAATATTGAAATGCTACTCTCTTCATATTGATTACAAAGCCTGAAAGCAGTAACTCCACCCATGCTGGAAGAAGAGACCCCATTATATACAGAACTGGAATACAGCCTGTATTCCAGTTCTGTATAATTCCGGAAAGATAATCTCCCACCTCTCCCAGCAAAAACCAAAAAATTGAACTGAAATGTTTGCAACACAATCTTCAGGTGATGGAAAAATACAAAAGAGAAAAAAGAGCAGTGCTGTCTCCCGAAGGAATGGTCTCACCCAGACAACTGTGCCTACAGCATCTGACAGCAGGTAGACCAAAGAAAAAAAGAGCTTGTGAAGAAACAGAAAAAAAAGAATATATTTTGTCTCGCATACATAACTTTAAAATAAGATGTATTTCCTGCCACTTTTTTCATGCTTTTGATTATTACTGACCTTTTCCTTCCTATGAGAAAGGTATTAGTGCTTCTTAATTACTACAGTGGTGGCTGCCGTATTTCATGCCAGTACAAAGATATAGGCTGCTGAAAATATTTCTCACCTATTTCAAAGTTTAGAAACAACTCATGCTTAAAATTTTCAGCAAATTACTGTGAACTATACATAACATTTTACCATACAGAGATTTTTTTACTTCCTTGTACACACAACATATTTAAGGAAGAACTGAATAATTACAACAGAAGATGGGAACAAAAAGTAGCAAAACAAAATACTGCAGTTGTCTCGTGCTCTCAGGCTGCCTATCTTCTCAACTAGCAAGTCTCTACTTATGTCTTAGCCCCGTCATTTGAAAATAAGTGTAATTTTCCCTTTGGTATAGGAGTGATTTGTTAGACACTAAAACAGAATAGTGTCTTATATCTGTAAAGAGACTAAAGGTGCTAATTTTATAAATAAGTTACAAATTTGAAATAAATTTGTGGATTTTTATGAAAGGAAGAAAAAGTACTTATTGTGCTGTGGACAAAAGCATTGACAACAAAGGCATTGATGTGGATCCAGCAGAAGCACATGCACATTTTCATTGTTATGTTCATGTCTGAAGAACCAAGACAATTTTTAAATTGTTTATACACATCAGGAGAATTAGGATAATTCATTCATAAACGTTCTATGTTAGAAACACACAAAGCTGTTCTGATGATGTTTATGAATGATGACTGAATTCAGTAGCAAGAAGATGGTGACATGTCTCAGACATGACTTTTGATAAAGATGGACAACTTCCACAGGAAGTATTTTTACTTTATCTAGAGCTGGGTACGTGTCCAACTCACATTAGACATTCTCTGGGTTGATCAAAGACAGAATGTGACCCTTCACAAAGGATTTTGCTCTTTGGTGGACAGGGTTTATTGTTTTTCTAAGTCTTAAAATCATGCAGGAGACACATGAACACAATACACTTATGCACCCATACACTTCTTTCCATATATGTAGTGGTGTATCTCCTTCAAGGGAGAGAGCTGTAACACAAGGAAACCAGAAAACCTTCTAAAATCCTTATTTTGTACTTTACCCAAATTTGAAACCAATTCTGACGAGATACAACAGTCATGTAGTAGTTTCACATGTTAAAAAGACCATGGATAAAACTGAAGCTGACTGAACTGGTTCAAACACTGAGTTGCCACTCAGCTTTGGTATTTTTGCAATCCAGGACACAGCAGTGGAAAAACACACACGGAGATCTTGACAAAGACAAACATCTTTGTGCAGATTTGAAGTCACCACTTTCATCACAAGGCTAAATGATATTGTTTTTATAAGATTATCCCTTTTGCAAAAGGGAGCTATAACAAATTAAAAACAATTAGAGAACTAACTAGGTTCAGGAGATATTTCTTTGCCTCAACATCAGAGATATCAAATTTTTATATCACCAGGTGGCTATGGAAGATACTGGCACTTGGATGAGTGCCTGAGGGTCTCCAAGCAGTTCCAGCTGAGACAGGCCATCACTTGCTAGCATCTCCACTTAGATTAAGAAGCTGGTTTCTACCAATTCAATCTGCTCCAGTTGGGATATGGTCACAAGGTAAAAACTAATGCTACTTGGAGAAGGATTAACTTTGCTCTACTTTTAATGGTGGCAGAATGTACTGGAAGAGGACATTAAATTTGCATACAGCATAAAAAGACACTCTCAACAGCTTCCACTCAAACAAGAAAGCCATGAGGGCTGGATAAGGGTTCTGTATGACTTATAGATGCATATTACCACTACTTTTTAAGAAAGGATTGCCAGCCTTATTGTATCCTCCAAATCCTGTGATTGTCATGCATTTTCTACTCTTTTTGTTATACTATCAGGGACAACAAGAGCAGCAGAACAGAATCTATAAGGCAACAGTTCCAACTCCTGAATGAAATACAGAAGAGAAGAAACAGTTTTTGAGCAGAAGAAATTTGCTCTGGACAGAAAACCTCAGGTGCAAAAATTCAAGTCAGAGAGCCCTGAAACTCAGGTCAGATAAAACTGCAAGCAAAAAGCATACTGAGAAGAGTTTGATGGCACTTGTGAACTAATGGATTTGCAACCTTTCAGTGCTGGAACTAGCACAAGATCCCTTATCCAACACTTTCCATGGGAGCAATGAGGATGCACAGACAACTTCTATCAAGGAAGTAGGGCAGAGCCACAAAGGTCTGCCATTAAGCTAACATAACAACGATGAGGAAAGAATTCTTGATGGCAAAATGATCATATTTTTAAAAAAGAATCTTTAAAGTGTCACCACATTCTTTTCTTGCTTGAACTGTGCTCAAGAACAAAAGTCAGAAGGTCGCAGCCAGAACATCAAAAGTACTGAATAAAGATTCAATTGATACAGTCGTGTTCCACCTCAGCCGGCCACAGATAAAATATTGGAGGGGGAATGGGAGGAGGACAGAGGGGATGGAATATTCTGTGGAAAAAATCTAGTTCTATGAAACTGAATAATTTGGAATTTGCATTTGTACTTCTCAGAAAAGCACAACACTTTTCCTAGATGATGGAAGTTCATTACAGATTTTAAAATTTATAACATGAGTCTCAAAGGGAAACACCATAATTTATGCCATATTTATGTAAGCCCAGCTCTCCTGAAGGTTTTCTAATTGAGATAACTGCTAATTTGTTAGATGGGGAAAAAAAACCAAAACAACAACAACAAAAAAAAAGTAAATACTATGTTCAGTCTATGAATAGCCAAGTACAAAGAAACAAACAGGACAGACTTTTTCAATCTCCACCATTTCCCACAACCCTACGTGGATAGAAGGTTTCATTTGTCCCACCAAAAAGAATAAGCAGCACAGTGCAATTTGTACACACTAAATAGCAGGATGAAATAACATCATAACTTGCATTGTATATGAGACTAGAAAACTATCAGCTCTCCCACATTCATCTTAGATGACAAGGAATTCAGCTCACCTGCTTCAGCCAGCCAGTCCAACTGCTTTCAGGGAAAAGCAAATGAGTACTGTCAGTAAAAAAAATTAGCAGCCAGTCAGGGTTGGAGAGAACAGCAGGAGGGAAAGCAGAGTAAAGACGAAAGCTCCTGCTGCTTATCACGTTGCCAAAGATCTAACACACTTCTCTTAGATATACACAATGGCACATGGAGGAGAAAGCACAAATAAAACATAGCTGGGAATCTGAGCTATCAAAAAACCATCAGAGAAAACCTCCAGAAATTAAAAGCAATTTTTCTATTACTAATGTTCAAGAAGAAATAGTATACTTCTCTGCAACGTGAAAGGGTTTTTAATAAGTAACTTCCAAAAATCTTGGAAGTTTTAAAAGTTGACTTCATTTCATGAAAAAGGTCCCAGGAACACCCTTTTCAAAATGTACTGCAGTTTTTGAAGCCCAGCTTGTCTTAATTTGGGAACTCTTTTAACTCAAGGAAACACAAACTCAAGTTTGGGTAAGGCTGCAGGGTGACCATAAGAGAAAGAGACCAGACAGAGAACTAAAAATTGCTGGAGTTTCTTTACTTTTGAATGTTCTTGACCTTAAATATCCAACAACACAGTGTCCCAGAGGTTCTTAGCTTGCGTGTTTTATTTTTAACAACACTGCAAACCAAAGCTGTTACGACTCCAAGCTCAACTGGCTTTGCAGGGACTTTACAGTTAATTGAGCCATCGCTATTTAGCCTGCAGTGGGCACCAGCTCTGCCAGCTCTGTAGGCAGTGCAAAAGTTCCCCAAGCTACAGCCAAGCTACTGTCCTTTTCTTTTTTTACGTAAATGCTCCAAAGCAATGTGGCTTTTGAGGAGAGTGAGCTTATCCTCAGACTCTAAAACATGGACACAAAGCCCCTATAGTAACTCTTGTGGCACGCAGGCTCAGAATAGCTACATCTCCATAATCTTAAACATAATCTCTTGAAGTTCCTCGAGGCTTGTTGAGCCAGATACATGTGAAGCTTTTAGGCATTTCAATTATGGAAATTCAAATTTTTGACAGGGCTTTGTGAAGGAAATCTGAAAGTCCTCCAAACTCCTACCACTAAAAAGAAAACAATTTTTAAGCTTCCTTATTAGAAAACAAACAAACAAAAAAACCCACCCAAATCAACCCTGAATAAAACTAATAGGTTTACTTTATCTAAGTGGATGATTTAACTTCCAATTAAAAAAAAATAATTTATTCTTTACTGGAAGACAAAGATGGAATTTTCACTGCAATTTTCATGTTTACCTTCTACCAGTAGATTAACCAATGACTCTTAAAAAAATATAGGCAGATATTGTTTCACTGTGGGTTTGACTTATGGCCTACAATCTTCCAGACCTACTCTAATACAGCAAATAGGAGGCTTATCACCATGAGTCATCTAACCAGTGCCATGAGGTCATTTGTTGACTTCAGTGTTGTAAAGACCATTAGGCTATGTATCACTGAGCTGGGAAGTGCCTGCAATAACTCAGGTCATAATTCAGGATGAGGTCACAAGAATTATACCTACTGAGTCAAAATACAATTTTCTGGAGCTCTTCCTCAGATGGTATGGGTACAGAATGTGCTGCTTCTCCAGGATAATACAAAAGCTCAGCTGCTTTACATCACTTGCAGTGTTGTTAACACAAATCAGTGTTTTCCACTGTGCACTAATTAGGAACGCCAGGCAAAAAATTACACATTCACTCAGGTAAAAGCTTTCTCTTGGCAAACTCCTGATCTTCCCTGTATTCTTTGCTTAGCAGTTATTCCCCTTCAATTTTCCACAGATAAAAATTTTGTAAAGATTAATCCCCTCCAGCCTGACAGTTTCAGAAAGGGAAGCCTCAGAAAACTTCCCAGGCTGTCTGGTATAAATATATGTCCTGGGGATAATATAATAAATTTTCTATATTATAATGTATAATATAACATATAACCCATATCATACATATAAAACAGGGGAAATAAATGTCAACTCTCACTCCTTTCTTAGAGACTGTTTCAGGTTTTCATTTTTTGTTTCTATTATAATCATAGAATGGCCTGTGTTGGAAGAGGCCTTAAAGATTATCGAGTTCCAACCCCCTGCTATAGGCAGGGACAGCTTTCACTAGACCAGTTTGCTCAGAGCCTTATTCAACATGGCCTGGAACATTTCCAGGGATGGGACAACCACAATTTCTCTGTGCAACCTGTTCCAGTACCTCACAACCCTCACAGTAAAGAAATTCATCTAAATGTCTACTCTCTGACAATGTAAAGCCATTTTCCCATGTCCTGCCACTACATGCTCTTTCTAAAAGTCCCTCTCTGTCTTCCTTGTAGGCTCCCTTCATGTACTGGAGGGCTGCAATTAGGTAACTCCTAAGCCTTCTCTTTTCCAGACTGAAATAAACCCAATTCCCTCAGCCTTTCCTCATAGGAAAGCTACTCTATCCCTTTAATCATCTAGGCAGCCACCTCTTGACTCACTTCTACCACACAGTGAGATAAGGATGGAAGAGGCCTGAAACTTTGAAGACTTCTGAAGGTTTTCTGTGGCCAAGAGTTAAGCATCTCTCTTCCATGCTTTATACTAGCAATCAGATGCACAAAGTTTTCTCCCCCAACCCACAAAATAAACTTATCCAGTATGCACAATTAGCTGTTCTTTAAAAATTAAAAATTTTTTCATCAAGCAATTCCTGTATTGTTTGTAATTTTATAATACAAGACAGCAGACTGCTTCCAAAGCACTTATGTTGTATTTTTGCATGCTGCTACCCACACATGGCACTAAGACCACAGCCTTTGACAATGAAGTAGATAGAAAAGTGTTATCTGAGAAACTGCCAAATCAAAGATGTAGAGACTGTCACATGCACATCTTTAATGTGACACACAAATTGGTACAAATACATATAAATTACAAAATGTAAACTTGTAAATTAATGTAAATTGTAAATTAATAAAGTTAAAAATTAAGTAAAAGTAATTAGTAATTAATAAAAAGAAAAACAAACTGAAAGTAGCCCAATCACGGCATTTAAATGACGAAGTATAAAAATAGCTACAAAACTGGATGATGCTTTGAAATCCCATCTAGACCTATGGGAAATGAAACATTACGATATGCCAAAACATTGGAATAGAGTTTTACTGCTATAGCAAATAGCAATGTTTCCAAGGGTAGGAAATGAAAAACAAATGCAGATAGGTTTCCACAGTTGGGATGGGAAAGAAATAATTTTGTTACCAAAGAAAAGAACACAGTAAGCAAGTTAACCTCAGAAGCATGGTGCTGATAAAACCAAGGGATGTTTGTCTATATACGTATCCAAAAAGCAAAATCTTTGTCATGCTGGATATAAGCAATATTATTTTACCCAGAATGAAAAAAAGATAACTACAGAACTGTAAATCAAGCCATTCCCAGAATTAGAATCTACCACACAGTTCAGTATTTAGCCTAGATGAACATATGATAGTGCAGGAAATTAAGGGAATGAAATACCTGAGATAAAAGTTAAGGTCAGTGAACTTTTCTCCTGGCTGCTGTGGTTTAATAATACTTCAACTCTGATGCTGAACCATCTCTGAACAGTTGATAATGGGCATTACAGTAAATTACAACTGCACTAACACAGAAAACAAATAATTTGCTAATCTCTATACTACTAGATTTATTTTACATGAGAAAATAGGATTTAAATGACTTTTAGACTCCACAGTGTCTCAGATACCACTGTTGCAGACACATTTAGCCCACAACAGTAATATGATGGCCTCAATCATGCACATGCATGTTATCAGAAAATCTCATAGATTTATCCCACTCAGATATATACACCAAATCAGTTGTGCTTTTTTCTCCTTCTTTTTTTTTTTTTTTTTCCTTGAGCTCTTCAAAAGTAAATTAGATTATCTCAGACTTAGTGAATTAAGTTCAGAGGGAAGCATCCTACAAACTGCATACAATAAGCTGGTACATCAGGCCAAGTTGAAAGAACATTTAGCACAGGCTACTCCTAAATTTTTTTCTAGAAATTCAATAGAGAGCTCAACAGCACCAATAAATATGCCACATTCACCTATTTTCATTTAAACCTATGTAACATTGATGGTATAAGACACAAACCCCTATCTGCTGTAGAAGCAGACTTACTTTATAAGCTTTAATTGAAGCTTCAGCTAAACCTCCCCCAGGCCGTAAAATTAGTTACAATTTGCTTTATTCAGCTTTACTGGGTTTTTTGGTTGGTTGAGTTGCTTTTTTTCACTTTTCCTTCCACTTTTTGTTTCAACCAAGTTAGTGCTTGTCTCTACAGCCACACATTTATCTCCTACAGCCCATATTTATCTCCTTCATTTTCCCACTTCTCTTGCTCTTTTTCCTTTGTAGCTTTGTTTTACTTTGAGCTTCATTCTGCTGCTATCACAACAGTTACAATATGCTTCTCTGTACATAGACAGCTACAACATTCCCTCAGCATGACCACTGCTTAGGATTTCAGCCTGTAACTTCCCCCAGACTAACAACCCACAGCATTCCCCTCAGGAGCACCGAGCAGAAATGCTGTTTTCTCGCACTGCTTTACTCAAGGAGCCATAAGAAACATTAAACAATTTTCTAACTGTAGTTATGATTTACAACTAACTAGGCTTCTGGCTGAATTTGCCTTGCATTGGTGGAAAATTAGAAAATAAGGAATAAGTCAAGATGAAACCTGCCTGGTTTCTCCATTATGAAAGACTTGGGAAAGAAATGTCCTCCAACAGACCTCTGGCTCATATCACCATATATGCATTTTTCCATTAGGGGAACACAATTTCTCAGATAGCTGAAATTAGAAGTTGATCTCATCTTCACTGGTATTTGTCCTTGTTCTAATTGTCCCAAGCTAAATTATAGCATTGGAGCCCTTAGTTAATTATCAAAGATCAAGAGAAAACTGCTTAACACAGTGTCCCATTCTTACTGCTTTTCCATATCAAATTTAGCAGATAATTTCAAGAGCTCATAGAAGCATTTATTTTTTTTTTTCCTTTTTTTTTTCCTCCACCCTTGTAGCTGACAGCAGCCACAAATGCATTAGAGAACTCAGCATTTCCAAAATAGATTAGATGCTGCCAAGAGGAAAGGAGCAGCTTCCTAAGGTCCTGCCAGTGAAGCCCGTGGCTGTAGTGGCCATAGTGTTACTGTCAAATACTGCAGGCCTGTCACAATATTAATGAAGTCACCTTCTGAAAATTGCATTCAAATACAATTTCCTTACTTTTCTGGTCCTAACATTTGCTTCTGACAAAATCAAAACCAACAACAGAAAAGTCAAAATCTAAATAAATATAGATTTTTCTCCTTCCCATCTTACATATCAAGTATGTTGACTGCTACATGACATAAAACATACAATGTTGTACTTATACTGATAGCTCCTGAATGACATTTCACCATCAAGAAGACAAAAATTTACCAAAACCCCCCCTCATATACAACCTATAACCCAAGTTTGACCCCACCTAACCAAAAGTCTACAAGAGTCAAGAAAAAACTTTTTTTATTATCCTAATACTCTTTGGATCTAGTCTCAGCTTAGATGAAAACTTAAAAATATAATGGATGCACACAGTCCTATCATAATCAGTGAGATATATTTTACCCAGAATGAAAAAAAGATAACTACAGAACTGTAAATCAAGCCATTCCCAGAATTAGAATCTACCACACAGTTCAGTATTTAGCCTAGATGAACATATGAACAAACATATGAACATATGAACATATGAACATATGAACAAACACAGTTAAATTGGTATTAATTGTTAACTCCAAGAGCTTTCCTAGACAAGACCTTTGTTCCACTAATATTAAAGCACCAGGATTTTAACTGGCTTCAACCACAGTATTGTAGTCACAGCTAAAAAGAAAACTTTCCCATGACAGTGTGAGAAGCATTTTCATGCAAATGTGCCTTTATAATTTTTTTTAATATATCAAGTGGGAAAAATGTCTGTTCTTGTTCCTAAGGAATACTTCCATATACTGAGCTCACACAACACACTATTTATGAAGGTAAAGGGATTATACTGCATTTGACAGTTATAGTGCTATAAACTTTCATCTAGACCAAGCGCACATTAAAAAACCTTTTAAGTGTCACTAAAAAGGCACAAGAAAGCCATATTTACTATTCTCTCATTAAGTCAGTACCATATCAACTATAAACCTGAAGAACGATGAACATATTTGAAACACAGACTGTTATAACTTGAACTCAGCATACAGATATGGAAAGCTGCATCCCATAACCCTATGCACATTTCATTATCACAGCACAGCTGCAGGGACAGACAGCTCACAGATAAAATAGATATTGTTATGAATAAATGTGTCAGATCATTCAATAATTGTTACTCATATGAAGCAGTAGAGAAGAACTGCAGAAATTCCTTCATAAATTGGCCACCCACGGTTTTCCCTCCTTTGTGAAAGAGCCACCTTTAAAATGCACAGTCTTGGGATGGAAATCCACAGTAGTTTAGAGACTTCTAACTTCAGGGTGTCAACCACATGAAACATGGGGTTTTTCTGCCCAGCCCACTCCAGAATGGGCTCATTGTACAGACAGACATACAGCAGACAGATGGCTGCAGGAGCAAGGCACAGGGGAGCTACAGCTGCTGTGTCTGGGACTGTCATGATCATGAAGCAACATCTCTCATGGAGGGCCAACTGTGGACCCTGTGAGGCCGGACATTCTAGTACTTCCCTGGCTCATCTCACCCCAGGAATTATGCTGATAGTACAATTTTAAGAGATCTCTCAAAGTTGTAAATGTTTCATATCTTTATACTATATCATAGTTCATTACCAATTTCAGCTGAGTCTGAATCAGTGGTGTGATGGTAAATTGTTTATTATTTCTCTACCAAGGCTCATTTTAAGTACCTTCTAAGGGAGAAGGACCACACAAAGAAGGCATATCCAGCAATTTCTGCAAAGGAACTCAATACAGACAGGCTCAGATAAAGCAGCCATCACTAGGGACCAGGAGAGGCTGACAAGGAAGGATAAAGGAGTGGAGCAGAAAGCTTAACAGGCAGCTCCAAATATGATAGATAAGAATCATTCCCAGGCCACACAACTTAGAGTCCATGGGGAAGGAAAACCAAACAAAAGCTGGTTGCAAACTACACACAGCTTCAAAAGCGCCTGCAGTTTTACTCCCTGATCTTTTGATTGCCTTTATCAAGAAATGCTTGTCATCGCTTCATGCTGCATATATATGAAAAATCACATCTACCTTCATCCTAGGTGCTGCCTGCAGGCAAGAAGCTCATCTTACACAGTTCCCTCATCTTCCAGAGTGACTCCTCACACCCACCTTAAACATGCTCCTTAGTACTTGTTTGTATAGTAAATCCAACACAAGCCAAAGCACAGGCAGAGCTGCATTCTTTAACAAGAACTCCCACACCACTGGAGGCTTTGTTTTTGAAGCACCAGAGCTTCTTCCTACTGAGAACGTCAGCATGTAATTTGAATTCTCAAGCTATTCACTATAGCATGGCACAGAAATACAAAGTGCAATGTAATTACAAAAAACCCCCCACATCACTAAATGTGAGTGCATACCTTCCCTGATAGCAGTAAATGGGGTTCCTTCCTCTTCTTGTAATCTAATCACCTTCAATGCCACCAGCTTTCCATTTACCCTGAAAGGGAAAGAGAGAAGGGCAAGGAGAAATTTAGGAAAAAAAAAATTATAGCAGAAACAGTATTTCTCATAACAGAACTTGTTTCCTATCATGCACTTATTCAATTTCTTCCTGTCAATGCCAGTGATTCATTTATAGCACTGTAAGAAGCACTTCATAGCTTCCATAATGTCAACTTTATATTTTCACACTCAGATGCAATCCAAGAAATGATCTCAGTTTTCTGTGAGTCAGTCTGTTTCCTTTCTACCACAGCTTTGTTACTGAAGCTTTGTTAAGAAGCAACACATTTTAAAATTCCATTATAAAATATCTGTTCATTATTTGATCAAACTGCTCAAAGGAAAAGGCATATGATTTTTATCAATCACTTCACTTGCAGTATATCCCGATTTACACTGATTATCTCCTTCCCACTTCATGATACAAATTGTTATAGCCTTCAAAAAGCTACAAAGTTTGCATAGTGAAATAATTTTCAGGTCATTCTGGCCATTTCCTGCTAGGGCAGGATTGTGGCTGGGGCATATTCTTGAGTACATGGCCTAGGCTACTTTTAGATTATAGTAACTTTCATTTATAAGTTAAAAAAAATTCTGTTCTCCAAGGGACAAAAGTTTTTAACAGATCATTTTAGCACAAAATCTATTTGGCTTGTTTCCTTTTTAGTGTTCAAAATTTCACCACACATGAATTACATTCCAGACCAGTTGGTTAAGTTTATCCAAATAAAATCTCACAAAAATGGAATGAAGCTGATATTCATTATTCTCTTCAAGAACAAACTCATACCCTGGAATTTTAACAGACTCTCCATGTATGACAAACAGTGGTGAGGATAAACTACCAAAAAGGCATAATACAATTTTTAAAAATTGTTGTTATTATTATTATTATTAAGATTTATTTCTGTAAAAGCAAAATTAGCCTTTACAGCCACAAAGCTCAAGGATGCATTGGAGCCCTTACACTCCTGTCATGGAGACAATTCTTTACTGTACTACTAGAGGGGTGGCCCAAGAAGATGTATTAAATTTTCAAAGCAAGATGATATGGACAACCACCAACTCTGAATTCATCTTCTCCCTCAGGCTTTTAATTTTCACAGTTAGAGGAGTTCAGTGACGGATGGCTACTGTCTTGATTCTTCTGATTATTCCTCTTTTACAATTACCAAAAACTCATTAGCCCTATACAGAACATTGCACAATGACTCTGAGCAGGTTAAGAAACCCTGGTTATCAAAATATGGTTTGCTCATCACCTTCCAATTACTCATAATATTCAGGCTGGCACCAGTTCAAGTCTCAGGTCATTAGTCACTGTTGAAAGGAAATTATCAGCTTAACTCTCCTGGATTTCTCTTTATAATTACCTTACATATTTTTTATTTGGATTTTAACAGGACTTATGGCACCAGAAAAAGATAAGTCTTGCCTCAAGTAACTTCATGTGTCATGCTCAGACAGGAGAATGAACCATATTAAAAGCAGAAGAACTGATGACAGACATGCAGTTCATAAACGTGTAGTTTTCAATCCCTCTGTCAATCCACCACCCTACCTATCATATACATATTACATACATATCTGGATAACTTGAACATTTTGCAACAGATGAAATAACTGCATGAGGAATTTAAGTAAGAAAAGCAAGATCATTTTGCAGATAAAGAACAGGACAGATGCTGTGTTCAGAGAAGGCAATGCAAAATACAATGAAAAAAAGACATCCAAGAGTTAAGGAAACAGGGACATGGAGTCTCTTGATAGAGGACAAAAAACATGCAGCATTGTGTAGCTTATGTTCTTCTTAATCTAAAGCTCTATATTCCATTGGTTCATGAAGAGCATTATAGCAATAGTATGGAACCAATTTCAAAGAATTCACAATTAAACACAGAAGGTGAGTTGTGCTTTTTAGTTATCATTGCCCCTTTGTCATTGGTACCTGTCATAATCTTGACAGACATCATGGCAAGTCTTAGTACTATCAAAATAATCAAACTAATCTCAAGTAGTGTTCCTCTGGGATTTCATTCTCCTCTTTAATATAATTTATCTCCAACATATCAATCTATAATTTCCATAATACAACAGCCTCCTTATTCTCATTTACCATACAGTCATTAAAATACTTTTTTTCAATTTAATTTTCTATAAACAGGAGCACATAAAACTGGAGATGTGAGAAATTATGAAGTATCAATTAAAGAGATAGAGTGTATATTCACATCCCTTAATTATTCTCCCACTGATGCAATCTCAGGATGCAGTTAGATGATGTTGAAGAGATGAGCTAAGGGCTGCCTCACAGTGTAGGTTTGTCCTGCTTAATCCTTGCCACACACTCCTGACACTGCCTTGTATTTGCTCTCATTTCTGCTGGACATTACAGTAAGAATGCTTAGAGAGCTCAAATAAGAGAAGACTTCCAAAAAGAATTAAATCATATTTTAAAAAAAACAAAACTATAAAGGTATGAAGAAAAAAAAATAAAAAATGAAAAACACTAGAAAATAAAAAAGAACTGGATCCACCTTCTGAGAAGCAATGTGTCATGGGATCAAGCCAGCTATGTCATGAAATTATACCCTGAAACTTGTGATGCCATGTCCAAATGATATGGTGATTTCCTTAGAAACAACAATGAAAAAAGGAAACCTGAGTAAAATTACCTCTGCAACCTATCAATACCTGTCTTTGCAGACTTCAGAATCGATCAGATAATGTTAGCAGAACTCCTTCCAGATATTACTTCACATTTGTCTTCCACAACTTTCAAAGCATGCTCAGTATTTTCATTATTTTCAAATACAAGTAAAAAACTGACAAGCAGACTGCCTTTTAGACAGTGAAAAGGCAACACTGCTGACTTTTTAACATCTAGGATTCATTAAACCACCTCTATTACTCACTGTCCAAAGCAAACAATTTCGCACCTTCTCAAAACACTGCACTTCACTGTGTCAAAGATTACACTTATCATCTTATGCCCATCCTGTCAACTGCCTCATTAGTTTCTATTAAGGACAATATTGACTAAAGAATTCCTATTTTCTAAGCCATTCTCCCTCCTAAACTAACTCTCTTTCTCATCGAAAAACCTTCAGAGAAAGTACAAGTCCTAAAGCCTCTCTAATTATCACACAAAACAACTTTACTCAAGGCAAAACACCTGCTGCTGATGGACAGTTTTCCAATTTATGGAAATTCAACACTTTGACATTATATAATCGCTTCTAATAAATTTCTGATTATATATGCACTGTAGGCAAAAGAAAAATTAGTCCAAATTGCTTTATGCAGCATAAAGTAAAAGTCTGCATATTATAAAAAACACAAATGAGCCAGATATTACAAAAAATGCTAATATAATTTGTCACTCTGTATTTTCTAAACCAGCATGTATCAGCACTACAAAAATAAATACATTTATAAAAAATGACCATTTATGAGAAAGTTGAGAAGACTGGAAATTATTTAGTGCTTTAATGCATCATTAAGAACATATAATACTGATGAATATAAAGTAACTGATGACTTAATTGGCTTCACTGGGGATAATGCTGATGATGCCACATAGAGAACAAAAGAGTACAATAACACAATTTTCGCAAGTTCTTCAGATATATTTGGATGAAATAAATGTTCTAAATATACACATGTAAAAGAGTCAATTAACATAAAATCTGCCAATTCTGATTTCAAACTGTTTATTTAATACTGAGTTTTACCACTGGCTGGAGTTGAGGTTGAGCTCATAATCTGAGCAAGTGCTAAGCTTGGGAACACTTCTGTAAAGAAAAATCAGTAGATGGAATTGGGATGATGCTCTAATTTGTGATACAAATTTCAAGAAACTAATTCTTATGAAGAAAAGTAACAGTCAATTGTTAAATATTCTTTTACTGGAAAACCTCAAAGTTTGATGATCAAACCTTGAGAATATGTAATTAGATCTACTCTGTAGTGATATTAATGTCATAAACAGACACCCAAAACTCCAAACAGACCATGAGGGCCTAATGAAAGCAGGCTCTGCTAGAAATTTCCTTTGAAGAGACCTGACAGAGGCACAGTCACTGTAGGTTTAGTCACCTTTGAGTATTCTACCAATGAATAACTAATTCCACATAGAGGTAAACACTTCTTTTAATCATTAACATAAAAGACAGTTCAGTGTAAACATGGTTTATATCATATTTTTCTTATTAAAAAGGACTTACATCTCTAGTTAACAAGAACCACTCCCAGTCCTGCTAAAGCCCTACCCTGTAAATTCTCAAGGGGCTAACAAAGGCCCTGAATTTCTCTTTTGAATCCCACCATCTTGAACCTCATCCTAGACAAAAGTTACCTTGTCTTAGTAGAAGCCAGTGGATTAAAGATACTTCATAATGCTGACGTTTATTAGGGCTGAAAAAACAGAAGATCAAAGAGTTTCATGAGTGGTGAAGGATTTAAATTATTCATTAGTGCTGTCACTGGAACTCAGGAGTCAAGGTAGTCTCCTACCAAGTGTGGCAGTGCTCACTTGAACAGGAGCAGGTGAGAGTTTCCCTCCAATCCCTCATCCCTACCCCCAGCTCACATCAGTTCAAGCTACTCAGCAGCTCATCCCAGCACAGGGAATGCTATGCCTGCTGGAAGGGGTCCCCTGGGAAGGGCAGCAGGGAAAGCAATGCTGAGTGCCATCCTCCTCCACACACCTCACATCTCTCCACACCCCACTGATGCTCATCTAAAGAGAAGGTACAGATAAACAGAGATTTCCCCTGTAGGTAAGGTGGCCTCTTACAGCTGTGCACACTGACAGTCACAGGGGATCTTCTGAGAGATGCCACTGATCAGCTAACTGGAAAATGCTCTGGTGTACAATGGCAGCTGGCAAATCACTTCAGTATTCTCCCTACCATAACAATCATGCATATATGACCAATAAAGTACTATCCAGTAACTCTGCCACATGTATGTAATATAACTATATTCTATCCTAGTTTTTCTACCAAGGTTTCCAGGGCAGTCCTAGGTAAGTAATACAACAGACTTTCTTTCTTTTGTCCCCTGCTATGCAAGATAATAATACTACGTGACCTCCTTAAAGTGTTTTGCAGGTTGAAGCACAGGACATACAGTGTGATGCTCTTTTTAGATATTCAACTATGGAGACAAATTTTCCCAATATTTCTTTCAAATGCTGAGAAAGCCACTCAGTAAGTGATCAATATAGTCAATGATTCATCTTCTAGTTAGAATCCTAGTAATTTATTTTAGCACTTACTCTACTTTAATAATTTTTCCACCATTTGGCATTTTAGTTGAACATCTAGTTGTCATTAGTTTTCTATCTAATTCAACTTTAAGTTATTATTTTATTAAAGATTTACAGCACTAGAGATTTTTTTTAAAGCATTTATGTATACATTTTATAATCCCATGTCATAACTTGCCTACAAAAATCAGTTAAGGAAATAAGTTAAAAAATGAGAGGGGAAAAATAGATAGCCTAGCTGGTAACCATAAAGGGCCTTTTTGTAACCCATGAATATGTATTTCTTCTCCAGCCATCTGTTATCCTCAGATGAAAAGAGGATTTCATTTGTAGAACACTAATTTCACACGATTTTCAAGAAATAAAGAAAAGGTTAAGAAATTTTAGGTCATTAAACCAACATGAATCAGAGTAATTTTGAAATATCATTCTAAATAAATTGGTCATAATATGAAGAAAATCTTTCCTGGGAACTGGACTGTTGTACATGAAACTTATGAGGGAACCTCTGAACACACCACCTCACATGGGCAGAGAGTGAATCTTGGGGAATTACTAAAAAATTGCAGCTTGACCACCACAAGCTTATGGCCTTTGCAACAGCTTGAACATAAAAGACAATCAAAGAGTCAAAGAGATTTCATGACAAGTAAAAGAAATTCTGCAACTTCAAAACCAAAACTCAGAACAGCAATTAGTCCTATCAGCCATCCTCAGTGAAGGTTTCAGCATCATAAAGATAAAAATCAAAATACACACACACCATTCCTTTTCTTGTGAGCAGCTATCCATAAACATATATATGAAATATTATAGTCAGCTGTATTCATAACACACACTGCAATACATCATGCCAGTAACAAACAGATATAGTTCCCCCTGGTTATCCAAGGATCCCCTGCTGCCTCAAAAATAACACAGCATGGTTGTACAAGAATAACACAGAATGCCAGTACAGAGCATGATGCCTGCCTGAGCATGATTTCTCTCCACTTTGCACCATGAACTCCCTACTGATTTTTAAGGTGACTAGTAAAGGTACTGCCTTTGGTGGAGATAAATGTCAAATGCTCCGGCTCCCTGAAAAAATACGTTTTATCTTTGAATACCAGTTGGAGTCACCTTGAAAACAAAAAAATTCAGATTTTGAACTGAAATGGGAGAGGTGCCTGGATGGAAGGATTTCCCTGTCTTGAAGCCTTTGAGCTCTTGTTGACACCACCAGCTTCTGCTGTGCTCTGCGCTCTACCGATTTCTCATATTAATAGTTAAAAAGGATAGGGATCAGAATCTATTAGAACAAGTTTTCTATTAAGAGTAAGTTGAAATTATGTCATTTTGTGATAGGAAAATAGGCAAAAATGTCTTGATGGAGCTGTTACAAATTCTACACATTTTTGCAATACTATAAACACATGCAATTCAGTAAAGGTGCCCAAAAAGGTAAAGGTACAGTAAAAATCACAGGGCCATTCAAGAGGCAGACCAAGATCCCAGTGGAGATACCACTGGCATGCCTCTCAAAACACAGACACATGCTGTGCAAGCAGCAGTCACAGCTCACATTGCTTTAACTGAGGGAATATATTTTAATTCTTTGCCTTGAAGGGCAACTGAACACAGAGGGAGAGGATGGAAAGCACGCCAAGACAGAAAATTGCCAAAAGCACAGGTTTTTCCCTTAAGTGCAATATGCAGAGCTCCCAGCGGGGGAACACAAGGCCTCCATGCTGCTTTGCAAGGGGCTCTGGCTGGCAGCAGCTCCCTTGTGCTGTCACCAGCTTCATCTCCAGACTCTCAACTCACATCAACATTCACATGCCACAGATCAAGCCAGATGCCACTGCTGTGTGTTCAGGTAAGTTTATAATCAAGCTCAAGAGAGAAGAAGGTCAATGGCAGCAGGAAGACACACATGTCAATATACAGGCAGCACTTCCTCAGCTCAAGCACACAGAAATTCAAAAGCCACCCATTGCTTTTGCACCTACTGTATGGCAAAAGTCCAAGGTGTTACTCAAATAGTCAATGGAACTTGCATCATTTTTTACAGTGTTATCAGCAAATTACTCAGCCCACTTCTCTAAAATTTTACATTACTTCAAAGTCACCTGTATTTTATGCAGTAAGCAGCCTCTTGTGATTTTATACAACTAAGTAAAATACAAGAATCTAGCCTGAATAAAAGTAGAAAATGAACATGCCAAGATGAGTTTCATTACATGTGTCTGATGTGCAACACATTAAATCAAATAGATTTACCTATTGATGCAACTGTCAGCCAGAAAAAAATGACTGCTTGGCTGTTTCTCCTATAAACAAAAAAGCCCAGCCTAAGAGAATACTGCTTCACTTTCCTCAATAACACAGTCCTCTTCACTCTGCTGCTTCTTCACCCCAGGGATTCATTTTTATCTGACTACAGACAGAGAAATCCATCATCCAGTAAAAAGGAATTAGCCCATTTCATTTTACTTTCCTGGAATACAACCACAGATGCTCAAAAAGATAGAAAAGCAATGGGGTTTATAGGAAGACCTATAAACCAAATGAGTTTGGTACCATTTATCCTGCTCCAAAGCCAGGATTTTCTGAAAGCAAGTTACTGCACGTATTATTTTAAATTTTAGTAAGGGAATGGTGGATTTTCAGGCAGGTATGCATCTTTTAGACTCTCCAAATAGTATGCTAAGATTAAGAATGTTTTATTCCATCAATATGCTCAGCAGGGGAAATAATTATAAAAGCTGAAATGTATCTCAGGAAATGCATAAAAAACTCCAAACTCTACTACTTGCCACATGCAGTTGGTAACAAATACTGAGCAAAATAATTCTGAGTACAAAGCATCATTCAAAACATCTCATTACAATTCTTAAATTTCCATCTTCAGCTACAGTTAAGGACACATCTCAGAAACATTTTTTAAAAATGAAGAAACGAAGCATTAGAGCTAGGTACTCGGGATTCTCAAACACTTTGACCAAAATCCACTTGTGTTTTACCAGCTCCAGTTTTTCCATCATGTGTCTGCATTCTGCACTGCACCACAAGAGCTTAATCCTTAAGCAGTCAAACTGGGCACATACCAAAATAAGCAGACCTCTTTTGTTCATTTGTATTCCCACTGAGTCTGCAGGCAGGGGAACACAGTGAGGCATATCACAGTCTCACCCTACGTACCCATATCAAAGTCTAGAAAAAAGAAATCTCTATCTATTCCTGTATCATTTTAAGATAAAGCTGTAAACAGTCAGAGTTAACCTGCCTGAAAATCAGTAGCCAGGTTCAGGTCTCAGCCATAGAGTCATGGAATTGTTTAGGCTGGAAAAGAACCCCATCACTGAGTCCAATCATTAACCCCACACTGCCAAGCCCACCACTAAAACATGTCCCTAAGTGCCACACTTGCACATCTTTTAAAAACTGCAGGGATGGGCCAGAGCCAGAGTTGGCCCATGCATTCACCCCACACCTGTTCACCTACATTCCCAGGAGTGCATCCCAGGGTGATGCTCTCCCTTCTACAGGGACACCATGCAGGTCAGAGATTCCTCACCTTCTCATGGGGACAGAAGAGGTAACAGGGCAACATTTCCTCAACAAACAAGTCCCTTTGAAACAGCAGATAACACCTACAGTGTTTCCCAAGTTCCTAAAGTACAACCTCCTCCTGCCGGGAAGCAATTCGACTGTCTCTCTAGTTCAAGAAACAGAAGCCTAGACTGGAGGTGCTGAATCTGGATAGTGCTGGATAATACGGAAATTATTCCGTTCTCAGTGGGGGAAAAAAAAAAAAAGTCAAATTCAAACAGGTGAAGGAATACTTCTATAACAGTAGAAATACTCACTGCATATGAATTCTCACCCACACTCTAGTTACACATACTTTTTTCCAGAACACATTTTAAAGACCTTGCAAAAGATGTTACAAAGCAACAGGACAAAGACATACAAAATTGTTATAACTCTCACTGCTAATTCAGAGCAAGCTGTTTATAATAGAGAATGCAGTGTGCCCTGTAATTTCAATTTATTATTCAAGTACCATTAAAATCATTGAAGTATTTCTTTCAGATTTGCAGGCAACTCTACTAAAATGAGTATTTCTAACCAATCTACATTTCATAACATGTTCACTATTAATGCAATAGCTTCAGGGAAGGGTTTTGCTTTGTTTTTAAATTTCAGTCTGTTCCAGTGACTGACAGGACATCCAGTGACTCTGTTGCCTTAGTTCAGTCTTACTGAAAGCCAAGACATATGGACTGACTGTCATCAGATACTCACTGTGATTTTACTAAAGGATTTTAGTAATTAGGCACAAGCTGAAATCTATACTGTTTTCTCATATTACATAGACCCCAATAAAAAGCTTACACATGTATAATGTCTGGAACTTATGGTAATGCATAACTGAGCCATTAACAACACAACATAATAGCATTTCCTTGAAGAAAGCTGCCAGTGAAAGACAATACCTGCAGTGGCATGGCAGAAGTGTGAATATTTCTTTTACATTTAGAACATGTTTTTATTCCTACCAGCTGTCATTACACTTGTCAATACCTAAGCAAGCTATTGAGAGATGAGGGAACCCTCATTCTGATTTATTACAAATATTCAGTGAAAAAAGATAATTTTCAGTTCCTAACCAAGTTAATGACTCTGGAAAATGTTAGTATATATTTTCTTCTCTTCAGTAGTTATTCTGTCCCATGGCTATCATGGTATTCTCTGCTGGAATGGCAGTGTTGTCTCACAGATCATTGACTAATCAAAGTTGTTAAATAAAGATACCACATTTAACAAATTTAACAAATTAACATTTAACAAATCCCTCTTTCTGAACTGCTTGTTATTACTGGAAATCTGATTATGAAAACTTCATTAAATATGTTAAATAGCACAAGACACTCTGCTTCACAACAGATAACTCTGAATGGAAGCACTGGCTGAAGAAGTACATTTTAAGTGTGTTTACTGACGGGTTTTTTCGCAATACAAAAGCACTTAGGGCATTTGGGAATAAAAAAGCTGCAACAGATAATATAAAAGTGGCAGAAAAAAATATGACGTATAAAGTAGATAATTTTGAGGTAGAGTAGTTGCAACAATTGTAAATAAACTCTTGTAAACAAACTAAACCTAGAGTAGTCCAAAATTCCTTTCATTCCCTTCATGTTGTTCTATTAAAACTTTTAATAATGATAAACAAAAATGAACAACTTATCACAGTTATTCAGCATTGCTCTCAGACCATAATAAAACTCTACTTGACAGCATATTTTGCTTTTACCCCTAGGAATTAATTTGGTATGGATACCAAGAAAGTAATACAACATAAAAGTGCAAACAAAACATCAGATTAACAAGAACCTCATCTTGTTCTGGTGTGAAGGCAATATACACCTGTGCAATATGGTCTCAGCCCCTTTCACTAGAGCACATGGCAGTCAGTAGCACTTTGATTCACAGGGTTCTATGTACATGTTCAGCAACATTAGTTGGTACTTTCTGCTTATCTTCATTTACACACAAAATTAGATGAAAAGAAAAAAACCACTTACTTGCTTTTTCCTTTGTATACTGTAGCATAGGACCCTTCCCCTAGTTTTTCCAGTTTCTCATATGAGTCTGCTTTTCCAAACTTAGGGCTTGTAGGCTAAACAAAACAAAAAAGAAGACCTTTCAGCATTGCACCCATAATATTAACTGCTTTGATGCAGCCTTTAGAGATCAAAAATCATTATCAAGGCTCACAGACATGCTTGTTTTCAGTAATCAGCAACAAAACAGTAATTAATAGAGGAAAAAAATATTTATTCAATAACCCAGATGGTAGTGGCTAATATCAATCATACACTTACATCACTGGATCTATCAAAAGGATTTTGTTCTTAATCAAAGAGAGGGTTCTGTTTTATTTTTCACATATATCACTTCATAGAGGGAAAAAGTCCATTAACAACGATCTAAACAGCAGCCTTAATCTGCCCTACAAAATCAGACTCATAATGCTGTTTAATCTTTTTTTTTTTTCTTTCTTTCTTATTTTGTACACTAAAGCCCATCCAAAAATATTGCTCTAAGTAGTCAATGTCCTGGTAAATCAATCATTGTTCAGAGAGTGGTCAAAAATGCTACAGGAAAGCATTTTTAATGATGTCATCTTATGAATTATGATTACAGACTTCAGATGTGGATATAATCACATCATAGTTTAACTTACATTTTACACAGTTGATAAAAGTCCAGTATCTTTAATATTTGCAGCCTAAGTGAGGAGTCTAAAACTGAACCAAGCTAAGGAATGTTTCTTGCTCAAAGAGCCAGATAGCTCAGCTGATCTTTGTGACAGACTGATACTTGCCCCTCTTTTACACAGTCCTAACAGAGAACAAATAAACGCTGCAAAAACAGAAATTCACCTGACATTAAAACTTTTCATTCTGAAATTCTGAGAAAATGTTTGACTTTTTTGAACTGCATCCTATTTTCCCAGATTTCTGCATTTTCCTGTTGTCTGGAAGGAAAGGGAATTTTATTTTTTCTCCAAGATCAGATGGACACTGCAAAAAACTGACCTGCAGTTGCCCTCAGCATCACTTTTAGACTGCAGTGCTCAGATATCCTTCCTGTCCTAAACCAACCAAAAGACCACAGAGAAAGTTTGGAGGGTCAGCACTAATACTCAAATCACACACAGTGGCTGATTTGACAGCACTCTTGTTAAACACTGCCAGGAAGAGCAGACAAGCAAACCTGGCAGGGTTAAGGTTGAATTCAGCTGGGATGAGCCATGTGCAGCTGTACACGTGGTATCCCCACATCCAGGACCCTATGTCTGATTTACAAAAAGTATTAATGGATCAGTTTTTTGAAAGGAAACAAACATTACAGTACAGGGTACATCTGTGTGTAAATTCTTGCTAAGTTATGGTTGAAAGTTTTAAATTAATTGACCCTAAAAATTGCTTCTATTTAAATAGGAAGGGGCATCCCAGGTAAGCTGACTTGGTACCTAATACTTGTCCACCACACCCAATTAACCATTAGCCAGAAAATGCTCAACTATTCTTCATTTGTCCTATGCAAAAATTCTGGCACTTTGGCAACTATACACCTGTTTTTTGATATCAACATTCCAGATTTCTATTCAGTGCCATAAGGACATGCATATGCATGTTTTCAAAACTGAGCCCTTTCACCTCTCTCCAATACAAAGAACAACTTATTATTTTGCTATCCAATTCCTAAGTGTTAGTAGACTTACATACATTTGTCATAATAAAGCTCTTAGATCTTTTTCCTGCTATGTTATCTGGAACACTTCATTATAGATAAGGCAATAATATTCTTCATTTCCAATCTGTGCTTAAAAAGGCATTCTGCCTGGTTAAAATCAAATTTTAAGATTTTTTTAATCACAGTTTTATTACAGATGTCACTAATAGAGGTGACTAAAATATTTATTCAAGTAGCCTTCTCATTTAGCTATCCAATTATGGACTAACACAACATTAAAAAAACTTCAGAAAAAAAGTGGTTAGATGTTTAAATGTCATGCATATAATGAAGAGGGAGTGCAAAGTATTTCCCAAATTGCAGGCTGCAATGAACACACAGTGAGTAGCTTTGTTTGGAGTGGAAATGCTGCCCTAGATAACAGTGAATAGCTCACTGTTGGCTTCCTCATATCGAGACAGAGAAAGGACAGGGTGGATACATGTGTTTCACATCCATTCCTATTTTCACACTGAGATTTACTTTTATTCTCTACCTCTGGAAACCATAATCTAAAGGTCACAACAACTTGTAAAGCCCTAAGATCCTGATAGGAAACGGGATGCCTTTAATCCATTACCACACAGGAAATCATCAACAATAATTACTCCTACAGCCTCAAGCTCATTTCTCTGTAGTCCAGCTGCCAGAAGTGCAGACTGAAAGCCATGACTTTCAACTCATCCTCCCCGTGGAAGTTGCTGCATCCTCACCAAGAAGAGGCAAAACTCTGAAAGCTGGCATTTGCTGGGTCGGGGGGACACTTCACTGCTGAGGGAGCAAGTGAAGTGCTGTGCCCTGGGCTGACCTGCCCCCCTCCCCACGCAGCCCCCAGCCCTTGCCCAGCGCCTGCTCACGCTGGCTACGAGCCAGACACAGCCCAAGCCCCCGGCTGGCACCTTCAGCTCAGCTCTGCTCCAGCAGCACCATCAGACTGCACTGCCCAGGTCCTCCACCAAGAGACCTCCCTTGCTGAAAACAGACATCATTCTTCCTTGCATTTGTAATCTTTAAAGGCTTACCATTTTTGAAGGGATGCGGTGGAGAAGAGCACTTCATGGGATTTATTAAAAAAACATAAATAAATTCGGAGGCAAATAAATATTATTTATATTATTTATACTATTTATATTATATATATAATAATAGAAACAATTTGCATGATACTTCTTAATGAAATGCCAAAACACTCATCATGTTGCAATTACTTTAGACAATAAGGGGACAGCTTTACCACTTCCCCAACATTTTCTCAATTTTTAAAAAATGAAATCTCATATGCTAATTCAAACTTCTAACCATAGATTGCCTATAAAGTTAAGAAGTTCAGACACTTCTTATATTTCCTTTTATTTCTGGATTATAAAGGGGGTGAAGACAGACAAAAATAATGCAAAAATGCATAGATTTTCAAAACTTTAGTTTTAAGCTTGAAGGAATCTAAATTAAGAAATCTAAATAATTTGAAATTCCACGTGACTGCTGAAAACTATTACCATTTCAGCCTACTTTCCTTTATTATTACAGTCTCCCATTCATATGGGTATTTTTTCAGTTTCATAGATATGAATTTCATTATTCAGATTTCTCCACATGAGCTTATCCTTTTCAACCATTTCTCTTTAAAAAATATTTTTTGTTACAGCAAGGTTGGTGTCTCTTTTATTAAAGGCTAATATTAAAATCAAATCTAGACAATCCACTTTTAAGTAAAATTTCTTCTTCTAAAGTATTTTTTTCCTTCTGGGAATGTATTTACACAGAGATTTGTGTTTGTTAAATCACAGGAGTCCCTTACTCTGCCTGGGATGTGGTTGACTGAAATACACATAGTGAGTGAGACATATCCAGAGCACATCAGATGAACAGTGCTTGCATCAGCCACTGACAGACATCACAAGCAGCAGACTCACAAGAAATTCCCCTGTATTTTACATAACTGGTGCAATCCCCCAGTTTGACCCAGACAATATTTCTCAGGGGAAAAGAGTACTGGTTTTAGCTGAACACATGTATTTTGGTTTGTTCAAAGCTTCTTCTTGAACATCTAACCTTACAATACTTCTATAGGTATTCTTTTTCCATTTCTCTTGCTCCTTCTTACTGTTTTTTAATGCTCTAAAACACCAACAGAGAATCACAGAATTACTTAGGTTTGAAAAGGCTTTAAGGATCACCAAGTCCATCTCTAACCCTAACATTGCCACCACATATGTTCCCAAGCACCACATCCATACACATCTTTTAAATATTTCCATGGATTGTGACTTAACCAATTCCCTGGGCAGCCTTTTCCAGTACTTGACACCCCTTCCAGGTACTAAACATCATTGGGACTACGTGGGCATAAAGAAGCCTGATGCTCCATGTTAGAGCTGCTCATTTGCTATAAAAACCCCCTCCAACTTACAAAGCTGAGAAAAAAAAACCCAACACCCAGATGCATATGTGATTGAGATTGAACTATCCAACAGCAAAAATGTTAAACAGGTAGTAAATAACCAGGGAGCAAGAAATTAATACAACTGGAAAACTGTAAAGTGAGTTTTATGGTCTGGACAAATCTTTCAAAGAACTCAAATGCGAAAGCTAAATGAATTACTGAGACATAAGGGAGTAAAGGTCCTCATGCCTCTGAAGAACATAGTCCCAAGTCACTGTGAAAGCCAGGTTGTGGTAGATCATGTTATCCCCAAGAGGCCATTGGCAGCTGGAGCACAGAACAATGCAAATCCCTCCCTTCAGGAAACTCACTGGGAATTTTACTTGTTTGCCTTCATGTTTCACTTTCCCTGAAAATAGTTTTCATTAGGCAGCTTTCTTATTATAAGCCTGCATTTTTCCCAGTGCTAGGTTAGTCTAAGAGCACCACTGAGCACAGAAGAGAGCATTTTTAGCAGCATGGCTTGCAGTAACCAAGATTAGATATTTTTTCCCCTCTGGTTAAGGAAATACAGATCATAGTAACACGGATAGAAAGAGTATGCCAAAACGTTGAGTACAGAAATAGAAGAAGCTAGTATTTCAAACTGACGTGAGAGTATTAAAAATAACAAAGAAAAAAAGAAATGAGAAGAAACTGTCTTTTCTGACCACATAGTTTCAAATGGCTGTTCCATTGATACAGGCTGTAGGAGATAATAGGCTTAAAACAAGGTCTTGCAATATGAATCCTTGCACTACACCACCACGTGAATACTTCTCTTTCTCAGAATTTTTTCAAATCTATGTAATAAAGAAGGATTTAATGGAAAATTACACTGAAAAATCACCTGACTATTCCTATAGAAGCTGTGTGGGTTATGTTCTCATGCATTTTTCATAACTGCAGAACAGCTTGTGAATGTCACACTTAACTGTCACACTTCTGAGTCTAAGTTTTAAATAGATCCTTTTTTTTTTTTAAACTGGAGGATATTAAACTTCAATATAAAACTATCATTAAGAGAAAAATACTATTTTCACAGTACCTCTGTAAATTAAAGAAAATCAAAAGTGAATATCTGCTTTGTTATACACCTCAAAAGAAATAAACTGATTGCTAGAAAAACTTGAAAGTAAAGCACAGGCCAAGAAGCACAACTGAGACTAAATCACAAAAATGAAAGATAATAATTACTTTTTAACCATTTTGTCTTCTTTGTCACAAGAGTAAACCTTCTTCCTCAAAATCATATGCAGTTTTCACACTAACTGCAGATTGTATCCAACCTATAATAATAGGCCAATTTGAACATATCTTGAAAGTTGGACTGTTTTCTAGGGCAGTGTTCAAGGGATACAAAGATGTTCCAGCATTCAAACCAAACCTCAGTCTCAGTTCTCCCACTCTCTGATCCCATTCTGTTTCTTGCATCTTCCTAAGCCTTTAACACACAGCCCTATATTAAGAGCAACCTGGGCAGAAGTGACCATAGAGCTCTCTGTGAAGGGTGCAGTTTTTAAAGCTGTTCATTTGTTCTCCAGGCTATTAGAGCACAAGGAGCTGGTGCAACTGCCACATTCTATCTGCCTTTTCATCTAGAGAGTATCCTTTAGTTTAACAATTATTTACGCTTCCTTTGTGCCAGGAAAGAAAACTCCACTCTCTACATCAAATTCTGAAATTATCTTACTTCCATAAAATCTATCAACCAGGAAGGATGCAGTTACCCTAGTCATTAACAGGTTCCTAACTGGAGAATGTTGCATACATGTGAAGAGGAAGGGAGGCAAGAATGCCACAGAAAGTGTTTATTTGAACAGACAGAAACGACAACTAACTTTAGGAAAAAATCCCCACATTAGTGTCTATTTTAAAGCTAGATTTCTTACACAACTTATCTGCAATGTGCTAACAGGATCAGTAGGATCATTGTAGGATTCATGCTTTTTTACTTGTACTTTTTGGGGGAAAGTTGTATGCTCAGGACTGAAAATTAATTAAAAGTTACAGAAACAGAAAGAAAGTCTGCTCTCACAAAGAGAGTGCAAACTCAGTCCAGTAAAGCATTGCTTATCCAATTACTTTCATTTGAATGTTTGGGATTTTTGCATTTATCTCAGTTAGCAGAATGTGAGTGTTTTGCTTGATTTTTTTACATTAAAGAGTAACTGACAGGTAGGAACATATACCTTAGCATGACATTTAAATTCACCACAAGGGAGCTTAAGCTATTCAAGGAGAACTAACTGAAGTGTATCACTACACAACTAAATCTTGAGCAGATGGCTACTTTATACAGCTTGCAATATTCTATTTACATACGGTGCAAAAAGTACTATTTTAGTGTATAAAATGTGTACACCACATACACCAAAACTTTACCTTGCACTGGAGAGAATGATCATGTGTCTAAAGAGCAAGGATCTCAAATAAAATTTTCAGATAATTAGAGTCAAGCTATGTTTTAAAGCCAACTGTTTGGGGAAGAGTGGCATGTGTTTGCTTTTCAGTTGTAATTTTTTTTTAATTTTGTCTAGTTTATTAAGTAGTATTACCTTCTCTTCATTTAGGGGAAAAAAAAAAGCATTTTCTTGTCTTGGTAGACAAAGGACTTGCAATGAGATTTTTAGAAAGATATATAGAGAGAGATGGATAAATAAACACAACTATAGCCATATGTATATTATATATACACACACACACATATATTGTGTTGAGGTGAATCAGAGAAAATGTTTGTCAAGCCAAACTCCTGTCTAACAGAGGCTGACAGGCAATGCACAGGTAGGCAAACACCTACTTCACTACCTCCAAGTTATCCACTATTCTGATGTGATAAAGGAATAATTCTGTTTTACTGGAAAACTCATCCCATAGTAACATTCAATTTCAATCAGCATAAGCAGTTTGGAAATCACTGACGTAGATGTTTTCTTATGTTCAAGCAAAGGAGAAGGTGGAAAGATTCCAAGTGTAAAAATTAGGCTTGTTATACAAGAACAAATAAACAAAAAGTGTTAATTCTGTCTGTACACTACTGCACTAATTAACTACACAGGAATCCTACCAGGTTGCAACGAGGTGTGACATTAACTGCAGAAAAATACTTCATGTTCAAAAGCAAGAGATTTATTTTCCAAGTGACAATCTGTGGGAGGATCATGGAGCTCCAGCTTCCCCAAACCTCTGTGTGTTTCATCTTTCTCATCACAAAGTGCAATTCATTTCAAAGGTATGGACAACACAAAATGGGCAACATACCACCTGCAGAGTATTTTGTGATCTTTACCAAACTCTGAAACTGATACCTGTCAGAGAGGTGATAAAGCTGCTGCAAATAATCAAAGCAGAAACTAACACCTCAGGGCATTATAAACAAGGTCTTTCAGGTCATATCTTGAAAAATGTTATTTTTCTGAGACAAATAAAGGACTTTTACCTGAGCAGAAGCAGTGAGTGATTATGGAGACTGCAAGTCTCAGCCATGTACTACCTTCTGTAAGACATCATTTCCACACCTGACGGCTACAGAGGACTTCAAATGATGAAAGGAAAAGACTAAATGGAAGCCTATCTCTAATTCAGTTCCTCTACTAATCAAGCATAAAAAGTGCAAATTGAAGGTAGCATCTCTCTATCAGAATATCTTTTAAAACAGCTTACAGAAGGCAGAGCCAAAACTGAAACATTACTCCACAGCTGTAGCCTATACGACCCAGAGGGCATGGCATGTACAACAACATTTAAAGAAACTGAAATGCTTGTTCAGACTGGTGTAACCTACACAAGAGGAGAACTTTCAGAGAATCAGCTATGAACTCAGTAAGGGAGAACATGCAGCCAACATGAAAGAAAAAGACATAATGAGTAGAAGAGCAAGTAGTAAGGGCATCTGCTAGATAACAGCAGTGCTAGAAAAAAAGATAAAACCCTAAACTCCTTGTTAATTTAAGTATAATTCAAAACCACAGAAGGATACATTTCTACACCTAACCACATGGGCATCACTCCATAAATGTGCATCAGGGCATCGACTGCCTGAAGCCATGCATTCAGGTTCTGGGAATGGGATTAAAGCATCTTGATCTTGTCTCTGCCTTGGATGGCTGAACTCAGGTCTGCCAGGCAGGACCAGGTGAGACCTGACCAGAAGAGGGCTAACATCACCTCTTGTTGTGAACTGCTCCTCCCTCTTCATTGGCATGAACACTTATTCCACATGCTCTTCCTTATGAGGAAAACTAACAATGACCCCAAGGAGAAGGAAGAACTGAGTTCACAAAACAGAGCTATAAAAATCAGAGAGAATTACAGGAAGTTGAGAAATAAGAATTGTATTTCAAGAAATTCCTTTGCACCTCCTGTATGCAGTAAGTCTGTGTGAGTCCCCATGGACAAAGATTACTAAAAGTATATGTCTAGCTAGGGCTCTAACCAGCAGCATACTAGTAGAGGAAGCATTAATGTCATTTACATAAGAAAATACTGGGATTATAGGAGATTGTATAGATGCAGTAGAGTTCCAGCCCTCTGGAAAAGAACAAGATGCCAAAAACACAGTTTCAAAAACATCTGCTTCAAAATTCTGGAAGCAAAGCAACTTCTTCAGTGTTAACAGAAGAATGTCAAAAACATTAACAGAAATTAGTAATAGCTTCTAAGAGGAACAGCAGAGATGAGGAGTCAGTTAATACCACAAAATACTAAAGATTTTCCAAAAAAAAGTAATTTAAATTAATAGTTGTAATGCCAAAAGATAATCAAGCATCACAAATAAGTAAACACAGTGCAAATAGATTCATCCATTCTTAATGACTGTAAAAATTTTATGGTAAGAATTCCTTGTCATGGTCTCAGATGGAATACACTAGAGACACCTTTGGCAGCAGCTATATAATGCCAAGTGATGATGAAAAAGCAAATTTGTTTTTACTACAGATGGTTACATTTTAAAATGTAACCTTTTCTAAAAAGGACAGTCCCCTGGAGGCGTGACATCTTACCCACAAAATTCACATGGGTTAAACACAGCTCATCTACAGAAAATGAATCTCTTGCCATTTCCCATCAGAAGTCTGACAGGTTTCAGTCAAACTTCTGTAGGGAGGACAGAGGATGTCCAGAAGATGAAGCAAAATAAAGAAAAAAAAGAGAAAAAGAAGAGGCAATCAATCTTTTACATTTTTTTCACACCAAATAAGATTTGAAGTGTTACATCCGTTCTACTTAGATCTGTGGTTTTCAACTCAAAGGTCACATTACTATGGATTTTTCTTGCCAAAGCATAACTGAAATAGTTTTTCAATAATTTTGAAGGTCTTTTGGGGGAAATCTGTTCTGGGCATTATTCATTAAAGGCATGACATTTTATTTATCAAGTTTCTTTGAGAGTACTTGAGAATAAAACTATTATGATGTGTTGCCAAACCCTTCTCTGTTATTTTTCTCTCTTTGCTCTCTCTCACAGAGTTTCTGACAGGGAAATAAATGTTATTTTTATTACTTGATTTTAAAAAGAGAATTATAAAATGTAAATAAAATCTATAAAATATGATCTGTTTCTCTAAAACTGAAATCTAAAAATCAAAAAGCCAATTCATGTGATTACTTAAACTTCATGAGAAAGAATTCCTCTTCACAAATAAGCAATCCTCTACCAAATTTGCTGCATAAACATTATAGCAGCTGTAATGACATACCAGGATAAGTAGAGGAAAATGCTTAGAAATCCTGCAAGACACCCTAACTAACATCTGAAAGGAATTTCCTAAATCACATTCTTTTTTGAGTTCAATTTTCTGATCCTATTTCATCAATAACACTACGGATAGCAGCTATGACCTTTTTCTTTGTTGTTTCCAAGTAAACAATCCTTTCTTAAGCAAGAAAACATTTATCTGGTGCCTCTAATTCCACCATTTGGCACATGCAGAGGTATCAGGACTGAGCACTTACAGAGCTGGGGCTGGAGTGCCGCCTGACTTTAGGTGACTCCTTCCCTGCAGACGAAGTTTTGAAGTTAATGCAAGCGTTGTTCTCTGAATGAACCCTCTTCACTTGATTAGTTGGCTTCTCAAATGGATCAAAACTACTCTGCGTCCTCTGAACTCGAACTTTTTTATCCTCAGGAATTGTATCCAGAGGTTTGATCACTGAATCCATTCCCTGGCAGTTCCGTGTAGACATCTTTGTGACACATATCTGAAAAGAAAAAACATCATTTATTGACTCTAACAGGCTTAAAGTCAGTATCATTCCATGCACCAGCCAGCACCAAAAAAGGCACTGAACTTCATAAGCATTCACTTTCTATGTTAAAATTGAAAACAATATATGCCTTTTACATAGGGGACATCTACATCACAATAATAACTATAAAAAGCCTATCTTTGTACAAGGTACTAAAAGATCCTGGAAAGGAAAGCAAAAGAGGAACATACATAGATTCATACATTTGTGTTTTCTTGTACAATGTGTTCTTGGCAACAATGTCACTTCACTTCTCTCTCCAATCTAGCCAGAGATATCCACAAGCAGTATTGATTTCCATTTGTTCAAAACTGGATGAGACTAAACTAAAATAAATGGTGGTAGTTTGTGTGTGCTCTGGCTGGTGCTGGCTTTCCAAAGATTCAATACTGGTATATTATTGTATTTTTAAATAATGCTTATACAGTGTTATTATTATTATCACCATATGCCTCAGAAAATCAAATCAGTAAATCAATTCCCAGGCACTGAAACGTGAGACTGCAGCTTAATGGCACACTAAAGCACAGAAGTTCAATTCTTTGTTACTGTGAAGCACGACTCTGCCAAGCTCTAAAGGCTGCCACTTGCTGCTTGAGCTATCAAAATGTGTTGTGGTTAGTTCAAAAGAACAGAACAGCACCTCTAGATACTCCAGTCATGTACATTTCTGGTTTTAATTTCAATACACTCCAATACATATGACATTTTTTAAAATTACACTGTTGGTTGTGTTTGAGGCCTCAGCTTCTGTTTTCACCCATAAGAGACTTGACTTTTACTTGGAAAAAGAAGAAATAGTTTCAGCTTTCAGGCTACAGGGGAAAGTTATGAAGTGTGATGCAAGCAGACCCAAGAGCCTCCTTAAATTGTAAGGCACATCAAAGTAATCTATAATGTACTTTTTCCATGACATTTGCATGTGTTTAAGGATAGACAGTGTTAATTTGCTGTCAGTTGAACTGTTCATATAAAAACAATTTAATATTCCATTCAAGCACCTATAATCTATTCTAATTTTAGAAAATTTGTCATCCTAACAAAGTTTATATATTAAAAATAAACAACTATTAAATCACTAAAATTACTATTAAAATATAAAGTATCTCCAAAAACTTCTGCAATAAATTATTTTTTCCCATCTTCCCAGAGACATTTTGTGCCTTAAAATCCAACTTACTTCAATTGTTTATAGAAATATTGGGTGACTATATCTTGTGGAGTTCGGCTTTTCTTTTTTTTTATGATCCACTGTAACAGTAGATGAAAGATTTCTTTTCTACATTAAAAATTTAAAGTATGTCTCCTGCTCTGTGCCATCTGGTCAAGTGATCATATACCAGGTCAACTCTAATGAAGGACATCACCACTGTCACAAACCAGGAATTACAAGGGCTCGCATTTCTTCTCATTAAAGCGATTTCTCCAAGACTAGAACTTCCCAAAATTATAACTGGAGAAAAGGAAAAGTCCCCCTTCATTCCAAAGGATAATTCTTTTTTGGGCTTAAATTAAGACAATTATGTAATTTTGGTCTGTTACTTCAGAGAGAAAAGATAAAGAGCTGCCTCACAAAGAGTTTTTAATTAGTCTTCTTGTAAAACTAATTGGTTTCTTTTCCCTGAAACAACTCATATGCACAGACATGTATCCACATACTTCCCACTGTCATCTCCATGTTCTTGCAATGCTTGCTACCAACAAAGAGGTTTTTAAAAAAAGTCAATTGAAATTACCGTTAATATAGCAGCACTTCCATGTTGCTTAATCAACATGGATACAAATAATGAGTAGTCAGTATTTCTCACCATTTTAAACCTTATGATCTAGAAAACAGGGACAGGAGATATGGACAAAAAGTTCTAAAGCAGTACTTGTCTTCCTTTCAGATTAACAAGGTGTCTGTAGCAGATTAAAATACTTGGAATACACAGCTATAAACATGCCATAAATATATAACATGCCACTATTTTCTTTTTCCACTGGAAAATCTCCATGTCTAGGTCTAATGTGGGCCATGCAAGCATGTTTTCCTATTGTCTTGACTGGAAGCTAGATTTTGAAGGGAGACACTTTAGTCTTCAAGCCACTTGACTAATCTGGAGTAGGATAAAAATCCCCACCATCATCTGATAATAGCCAATTTCCAACTTGCAAATGACTAAAACCAAGACAAGCACCAACCAGTTCCCCACTCAGAGGTCAAACACCTTGGTGGATGCACAGGCTGGACACCACTGTCACCTGTGGAAAAGCCTGAGGACTGTGGAGAAATGCAAAAGTAGAGACTGCTCACCCTGCCCATCTACCTGTTCTGCAACTGCAGCACATCTCCTGCCAGAGCTGACAAGGGATTTAATTCATCTCTTCTCTCTCACCAATATCAATATTTCCTTGGCAGAAACAAAGCATGCTCTCCAAATGGCAGCTGAGCAGAGTGCACTGCTGAAGCCAGCAAAGCTGACCTTACGCCGCTGTTGCAGGGTACACACTTCCAAACTGACTACCCTGCCTATAAAACACTGAAGAAAAACAGTATTTAAGCATTTGTTTTACATTCTGCCATTGATAGGCCAAGCCCATTGACAGGCCAACTTCATGCGGAAACTCTGTTCTGTGAAAGCTGAAAGGACCAGGTCTAAAAGGTCAGCACCGAGCACAGGCTTAAGGACACAAACTCATTGGTGGTTTCAGGTTTCCCTCCATCAGCAAGCTTAAGCTATCCAAGTAGAGTAGATTTTGCCCCTGGTCAGCAGGAGCGCTGACCTGCTGCTCCTGTGCTCCATCTAAGAGTACAACTTACTCTGTAGTGGTTTATCATGCAAGAAAGCAACAATGTGCTAAGCAGAACTGAAAGATAACTTATTTTGGAAATCTTCCTCTGCATAAAAATGATCATAGATTTCACCAGCTTGACCACACCACCTTTAGGAACATTATGGACTTCAACCTTTTTTAATCTGATTCAGCTTTTTAAATATAATTTTCCCTTGTACAGCATAACTGCTGCTTACAAATTTCAGCTTCCCAAAGGATATGTACAAATACTTAACATCAGAAGGTGTTAGACTTGTTAACCAGTGGCTACCACCTCGTAGTTCCTTTCTAGCAGTCAGGAGAAACTTAACACACCTTCTCATTTCCAGATTTCTTTTTGCATACAAGAGTTAAGGACCCTTTTCCAGTTAAAGCACAGTATTTGTTGGAAAGAACACCGGTTCATTTTCACAATCTTTTAGATGCTCCAGGCTGATCCTCTGGGATAGTGAGATTTTCCCACTAAGTATATTCTGCCACCTCTTAGACCAGACTTTTCTTTTTACCCAGTTTCATTTGTTTTATCTACATAAGTCACTGGTTCTTCAGAGTGGGCACTCTTCTTTTACACACAGAACAAGTCTAGCGCACCTCAATGAAGACAATCCAGGAAGTTATGGAAACTATCTATCTTTTTCCAATGCAACCTCAAAACTGGATGATTTTGTTGAATATCTAATTTAGCTACAGTTATCAGAATAAAAAACAAAGCTAAATAAGCCATTACATATAGGAAATCAATATCTGTGTCGATTTCTCTATTTATGTAATGCCATAGCTAAAACAGCTTAGCCCAGGCACTCATTGAGATGCTGTAAATGCCACCGCAGTCAAAAACTGGTGCTACATGAAGATGTGAAGTTCAATGGCACCTTAACTATTAAAAGTACTGACCTCAAATGCATGTAGGGACAATACAAGTGATATCTTGTTTTGTCATACATGAGATGACAATTATGATTTATAAAATGCAATCAAGGAGAAAAAACTTTCAGTATGAATATTCCGAGCATTTAAAGAAACCTCTGTCGAGCCAACAGCATGAGTCATTAAGCAGTTTTAATTGTCATTTCTTTAAAATAAGTAATCATATGAGTAAACATTAAAGTATGGCAACACTTGAAGTGATTCTTTCCCCTTCAGGAGTTACTGCCACAATTTTGTACCACCACAAACTATATTCAAGGCAAAATTTTCTGAGGTATAAACTATTTCCAAAACTATCTGGCTTTTAAAAGTAGGGCAATGGAACCACACTTATCTCTTTCAGATGGGTTATTTTTGGCAGAAGATCTCATAATTATGAGGAACAGAGGTATGGGATCTCCATTTATGCTTTAAGTCTTCTTTACAGGAAACAGGATTTTAAAATAAGCCAATCAACTTAATACACTTAACAGCTATAAATTACTACAGGTATAACAGGGAATACACAAAAAAAACCTGCATCATGTATGGATTGTTCAAGAAAATATTACTATCCTTCCAAACGTCATATCAGATATAAAAGGCTCAAGGAATTCACTGCACTATTCACCAGTTCTGACTTTGGGCACGTTAGGTGGCCCCAGACATGAAAAATAAAGAGAGGAAATAGAAGAGAGCTGCTTTGTCACTGAGGTTCCCACCTTGCAGGAATCTCAGTACCTCAGAGAACTATGATGAAAAACGGATGTTGGCAAAAATGACGGGACAGGGGCCAAGACAAGGAGCANGAGAGGAAATAGAAGAGAGCTGCTTTGTCACTGATATGTATGGTGTTCACACCAGAGAATTTCACATGTAGAACATTAACCCCAAAGTCTCTGCTTTGGTTCTAAGATGAAAATCCTGAAAAGGCTAAACTAGACTCCAATACCAGTCTCCCTTCCCTTTAAGGAGATTTGCTTTTCTACACTGAAAACAGAGTGGACCTACAGAAAATAATTTTCTGTGTTTGAAGTTACTCTTTGGAAAAACACTTCCAAAGCAGCACTCAGAAACTGCCCAGGCACTTGATATCTTGTGGGAAAAGATTTAATCCCGAAAATAGCAATGACTATTCCTACTCCGTGAGGCAACAGCATTAATAGCTGGGAGTCCCTGATCCCAAATCTGATTTCCAAATCTTAGAAAAAAGATCTCTGTCAGCCCAGGTGTGCTCCAACAGAAGTACCTCTCCATAAGTATCCTGCCTATTATGTTTCTCACATATAGATCATTAATGTCAATACATTATTATACTTCCCCAAGTTGTCCTACATTCTGCTGCCAAACCATATACATTCTCCATACTCTGATTACTGAAATAAACCCACTTTTCATAATACTCCACAATTATTTACTCAGTCTCAACTGAAAAACATAAGACAAAATGAGACATCATGATGAAGCATTTGGCCACTTAAAACCTACGGAGCAAACAACCACTTCGCAGCTACCTGAAGAGCTCTTTTCTATTTTTAAAAGAAATCACAAAATGAAGATTTATCTAGAAAATCAGAATATTCATGTCAATTTCAGTAATTACTTGAGCTATCACAGATTCTGGCAATGTAAAGCAAAATAAAATGCAGCGCCACAAAAGTTAGGGCAGCTTGATATTAAAAGTTATTTCAGTGTTTCTCTGCGTTTTTTTATTTATTTAAGGCAAAAAGAGACAGAATATTCAAGAAAGAGCTTCTTATGTTACAACCACAAAAAAGCACAACATAGCATAGAAAGTTGCATACTTTGCAACTTTCTTAGTTGTGGATCAGAATCTGAAGACAATGTATGACAGACAACAACACAGCTGGGATGGTATTTCTCCCCTGCTCCTCCTGCCCAGTCTCTCAATCAATTTGAGAAGATCCCAAGGCTGCTCTAGGATAAAGAACCTTAGTCATCATTATGTCAGTATGGACCACGGAGCTACAGCCTCCACCCTAACATCATGGTACTTATCACATCTCAAAACATAATGTCAGCATTTAGCCAATTGTTTTCCCATAAAGAATACTGCTGAAGTTAAGAGACTGAAATCACAAAAGGAGTAATTTTGCTCCATGTCTAAAGCTTCATAATAAGCCCCATTAAATAAATAGAAATCAGTATAATCATTCATGGAACCATTTCTAAATAAAGATGCCTCTTTGAATCACCTTAAATCTCATTTCAAGCAATACTCCTTAATCTGCATTTGGGATTAATGTGAAAATAATAAATGGTGTATCAGACGTAGTTATTGTGATACAGTTTCAATGCAAGATTTTTGCACTCCATCACTGTCAGCAAAATTAAGAGGTCCCAAAGAAACAGGATTCTTAAAATTAAAGGTTGCAAGACTAATTCATTTAATGTTTAAAGTCATATAACATTGAAAGAGTGAGACTGATCAGTTAAACCATGTAAGTAATTTATAGTCTTACAGTTCATGAATTTTAAAACAGTCATGAATGACCCCAGAATTAATCACCTGTTCGGGTACTTAGTAAAATACAGACTGTCCCATATCAGTGGAATTTATTCATATGAATAAAGACATCCTCAGTAACAAAGAACAACCAATTCTGGTTGAACAGGTCAGACATCCTACCACAGAGAAGAAAAAAGTTTTAAATGCTTGTATAGGGTAAAGTTACCCCACTCTGAAGCTCATCACATCTTTCAGGAAGATGCATTATATCTGGGTTTTAATTTTTACATTTAACACTATAGATGCTTACTTTTGTCATCCAGTGGATGCAGACTTATGTAAAATATATTTTAAAATGGCCAACTATCGACTATTTTCTATTGATTATTGCCACTATGTAAATCTGGGGGGAAAAGTGACTGGTTGGGTAAATACCAGAGCTGCTACTGAAAAATCTGAAGGAAATATCTGAATTAAACCTATTTGCACCATTACGTGCAATGAGACGTAGTATGAAAGGGCCAGATACAGGGAAATCCAAGATCTAGCATGCAGGGAAAAAAAAAAAAAAATTAAAAATACTGAGTGATGTGAGGTAAGGAAGTCACTAAACCTCACCACAATTCCATTTTTTTGTTCACAACAGTGATCTTGCCCCTGTCACAAGCAGAAACTGGAAGTGCTAATTAAGTTTGTAACGCGCTTGGGCTTTTTTAAGCGCAAAGTTACGAAGATATAGATTATAATCTGTAGAGCCAAAGCCCGCTGGAAGGAGGGCAACAATCTCATTATTACAGACAATAAGACTTAGCAGTTGCATTTAGCTGAGAGACGTATAAAGAAAAAAAAAAATATATAGTTAAGTGACTACTGGTTCAATACCTGAATTGCTTAGAACGTAAGTCTGCCATTAATTTTGACTGAAAAAATCCTATCTGGATATGAGCTTTTATTACCTTTTATAAGCATGTTATTTTCTATCATGCTTTGGTACCATGGCAATTGAGAACACAAGTCATCTGCAGATTCTGGCATCCCTGGAATTTGACATTTGCTACTTATAAAACACAATTTGGGAATGTTCTGGAGTATTATAAGCAGCTTTGTTCAAAATAAAAATGCAGCTATCTGCAGATTCACTCTCTCTGCAGAACAAAGCAATAGGAAGGCTCTTTCTCATTTCAAACAAAAGTCTTGTCTGCTTCTTCTGGTCCATCTTGCAGGGAAAACCATCCTCCCCAAGAGGGGATCAGCAAATGACTGCTGCACCCACAAGCAGAAACATGCACAGGTTGAGAAGAGAGCTCAGCTGGTGAGAACTCCACAATACAGGAAAAGATCCATGAAGAACAAGAGATGAGATAAGGAAGTGGATAAAATTGTGAAAGGGGAAGTAGAGCATGTAATGCTGCACGACATCACCAGCCAGCTCATACCAGAGCTACCAGTGCAATCAGGCTTATACTTGAAAGAGGTCCTTGAACCCACTCACCCCTCCCTGTAATCACCTACACCAGCCCTTGGCTTTGAACATTTGCAGGGCACAGCTAAAAGAAGCTGAAAGAGAACTTGAGTAAGAGAGGGGAAAAAAAAAAAATAGGGAGGTGGTGGAAAGGAAGGAAGATGCAAGGAAAAAATGCTTGTAAAATAAGACACGACACTTCTTTTCCTCTTCTGATGGCCTCTCTCTGTGTCCCAGAACTACAATTCATATTCTTGGGTAATTTTCTATTTAACTTTAATTTGCTACAGAGATTGCTTGCCATGCTAGCTATAAGCTAGCAAATGCAACTGAAAACTGAGCTCAGAGACTGGAAATGGTATCTGGGGATATGGTATGCTCCTTGCTGTACCTATCACAAACTTACTCATACACCTCCCACAGCCCATCTCAAAGGCACTCGCCCAAAATGGCCATTTTATTTCCAAAGTCAAAGCTGATGTTAAACCAACTGTCATTGTCATATGGAAGAAGGCGAATATAAAAAGGTCACTGAAGAGCCAGATGGGAGAATTTTTGAACTAGAAGCTCTGACATTAATTCTCTGTGTTTGTCTGAAACACTGAACTCAATGAGCTGATTAAATGTCTGTGCTGAATTGCCAAGTGAGAAAAAAGTCACTTTCACAGAAAGACTAACTGATCAGGCCTGGGATAGGAATCCCAGTTGCATAAAAATCTGAAAATATTTTTACCTGCATCAAGGAAAATAACATTTTATACTAGAAAGTAACACTGGTTACACGATTCTTTCATTTCACCACCACACCACCAGGAACTGCAATACAGTACATATTTATCCTGCTAACTTGGTAACTAAATATTAGCATCATTTCTGAATTGAGCACAATCCTGAAATCAGGAATTACCGAAAATTAGCTTAGGTGCCCTTAAAATGGTAAGGAGAAGCTGAGCATCTCTAATTCTTTTTTTCTGTTCATAGCATAGCCTAACTTCAGAAAAGTGAGGTTCCAATCCATTAAAGTTTATGTTCCTCTCCTTGCAGAGAAAAAAGGTCCACTTTTCAAGAGAGTCCGGATTAAATTTTAGGTCTATAAAAGCCTACATGTGTCCTCAAAGCAAAACTCTGTTCTGTGACAACAGACAGGAGGAGTCACCTAAGGACAGGGTCTCAGATAAAGGTCACACTGAAGTCCTGACAGCCTCTAACATTCATGAAAAGAGACAGAAACTCAGTGAAGCTAATCTAAAGGGGAATTTTGCTCTATTTCTGTACTTATGCCCCAAAATACAGTAACTGTGTTAGTAATAAAGCCTGGCAAATAAATTCTTCCTTGCACAGTGTTCACATCTGTCACGGTGGTATGTAATGCAATATGCCATGCAAGCCTTTTTTAAAATTGCAACCAGGCTGCTGCTTCCATTAACCTGGGCCCAAACTTGCTGCATCCAAAAGCAGGAGGGTCATTCCTCCAATAAACCAAACAGGAGGGCACAGCTGAAGATCAGCAGAGGGGTCAGTGTGGGAGAGGCAGCTTCCAGTGCCAGGCACGAGCCAAGGATGCCTTGGTAACCAGAAAGGCGATGCAGAAAGTGTCTGAACATAAACACTCTCCCAAGAAATTGTGACAGGTGGTTTTTATACTCTTTTACTTAGTTACCCACTTGTATCTGTTGTCTATCCTCCTCTGTAACCATATGAACAGGATTTAAAAATAAAGATTAAAAAAATATTTTCAATCCCTTTTCCATATCAGCCTCCTGCTCCAACAGATGGCTACATGTGCCAGTGCTAGTTTATACAGTTTTCTTTCCATAAGTGCATTATTAGTGGTTTTGTGTGAACAATATATTAAGTCTTTATGGGTTTACAGGTTTATAATTTTATTCTATCCTCCAAAACTCCCCCTGATCATGAAGTTATCAAAGGCATATCCATAAATGCAGTAAGTCTTCCCACTGCCAAGTTCAAGTGTGAGAAATCCTGAGAGACTTGACAACAAAATGCCTATTCTTGTTAGATTCTGAGGCTGTCAGTAAGATTTTAAAGAAAATAAATTGTAAACAACTCCATGCCTTGAAAATAAGTTCTACCCAGTTTCTTTAGGTTCCTTTGCCTATTCCTAGCAAGTCTCTTGATTCTTTCACAGTTGTCATCAAGTACTTCAGACTGAAACTAAAAAAGAAATTGTCCTCTTACAAGCAGGGACTGCAACAAAATCACTGCTGTTGGTGAGATCTGGTCATGTAGCTGACAGCATAAGACTCAAGCCAACCTACTCAGACCTTCCACATATATGCTCTTCAAATAAATGCCGTAGACTGCTTCTTTAATTAAAAGAAAAGACAAAGTAATCAGCTTTGTGAAATATACACAGTTGCAGGTGGAAAGGTTTTGCAGCTATCTTTTGTCTGGTGTGATGACAACCTCCACTGCAATGAAGCAGCATGCATGTTGCATGGTCATTAACAAATCCATGCCACTGTCACATTAGCTTCAGCAGATGTTTTAAAAGTACTTTGCAAGAAATAATTCAAGACTAGAATTGTAAATTAGTTTGGCTCTCTTTCCTTCAGACGATTTCAATCATTAAAAAAACCCCAAACAACTACTTTAACTTCATTCCTTTCCATTTTCTTCATTTTTCTTCCTTTCTTTTCCTTTTTAACTCTCTTTAGCAAAAGCCAGATGATAAACTAGGTAATGAGAGTTGCTTGATTCATTCTGCTAATGCATTTCAAAGCTTTATTTTAGCACCAGGAAAGAAACCTCTCCTGCTCCTACTTGCTTCATCCCTGAGGTCAACAACCCTACCAGTTGAGAAATGCAGCTCCCAAGGCAGATGAATGTCATAAGGAAAGACAAGCTCTCTGAGCGTTTCTAGATCTGCTCCTCTACATATTATCTTCCAAACCACTGAATTTGACAAAGTATCCTCTATCAAATCAGCACAGTATAAAGATAGAGGCAGAAAAAGAGCTTCAACATTACCATTGTTCTCTTGTGTGAGGAATCTTCCAAGATCTGAATAACCTACATTTAAACTCAGTCTCCCTGAAATCTTACTAACAGCCATCCATGACCTTTCTGCCATCGCTTTCTTTCATGGAAGTTTGAGAGTTCAGACAAGGATGACAAGCCCAGTTTCACAAATAATTAAACGAAAAGTCCTCATCTGTGTTTGGGTTTCATATACACCTGACTTCTTTTTCTTAACTTGTTCATTCTGGTTTTTTCCCCTCAGACAAATGACCTGGTTACAGAATTCTATAAAACTTGAATGAAAAGTCTCAAAGGAATTTTCTAGCAGCTACTGCAGGTTTGCCAGACTTGCAGCAGCACAATAACTTTCAAAGCAAAAAGGTGTAAGGGAGCATAATGAAACTCTCGTCTCAGAGCATAATGTGCTACAGTGGAAAACATGCCATATCCTACAGTTCAGAATTTAGTCAGGAGCATTATTGAAAATTATAGCATATTAAGTTACTCAGAATATGAAGAACACTCCAGTATATCTTTTCTCACCAAGATGTATAAAATTTAAAATGGAGAGGTTTCAAGCTTATACTGAGAAGAGCTCATCATAAGAAGGATGGCTACAATTTCATAATGAGAATTCTATGAACAGCAAAGAGATAATGCTCATTTAAAAAAAAAAAACAACTCTGTATTTTAACAGAAAAGTAAAAATCATTGCTGCTTCTTTGATGTATTCAAGCCAAAACAAGTGCTGTAGTAGAGTTATGACTATGCTCAAATGAATTTTAAAGAATAAGCTGTGACAGTACAAAGCAGCCAAGCCTACTGCAGTTGGTGGCAATTTGCACCTCCAAAGCTGTGAGTTCATCATGAATCACTTTCAACAAGCAACAAATTTTGAGAATCAAATTGGTCAAAAAAATCACATCTATCATTAGAAGATCAGTGTGAGAAGTCCTCCAACCTTACATTACATTAAGCTTCTCATGAAAAATATTCACAAAACTGAGAGTCATTGTAGATATTTTGCATAGCTTACCCTGCACAGCTGCCTACCAGCAGTACAATCAAACTTTATAATTATATAGTTTTATGTATTTGGACTAGATTGCCAAAAGAAAATTCCTTGCAAACTTGAAAGTTAGGGGAGTGGTTCCACCACTTTCCCAAGCAGCAGCAAAACCAACCAGCCCATCATTAAACTGTAGAGCTTTTCAAGACAACTCTTCTGCATTACATTAAAATAAAATTTCTATAGCCAATATTTAACAACAAAACCAATTTGTTCATTAAAACCTCCACTATTTACAGGGAAGACCAGGCAAACCTATTTTACACATACTCTCTAACGGTTTAAATATATTTTCTGTGTACTTACACAAAGATTTAATAAAATGGAGAAGGACATATTTAAACACTCTAAGCCTCTAGACTGAAAAGCATCAGAAATGAATTAAGTGAAGCTGAGCTTTCACAATATATAAATAGACACTATGCCTTTTCCTGGTGGTTTTACTTCCCCACTGCTCACTTGGCAACATTTGGTATTTTCCTCTTCAGGTAAGTTGTATACAATTTAATATTAAATTACAAACACACAACACAGTAAAACTGAAATATAACTGAGATAAATTCTATTCAATTTCCTAAGGTTATTTTACATTTATATACCATCTAGCTTAAGTTTATCAAGTTATTTTTCAATCAGAAGCTGCAACAGAACTAGTCAGCAGGATGAGATAGCAAGTTCAGCTCTAGAATTAATGTACACAAATTCCAACAATAAATCCTACAAATATTTGCAAAAAAAAAGAAAAATCTCCACTCACACTTTTCACGCCATTTCTGACTAGCACACCAAAACAAAGATAACTAACATAAAACTGCATGCTTCTGTGTCCTCTGCAGGCCAGTCCAGAACTGATACAGAAACTTCAGAGAAGCCCATCCACCCAGGAATATGATAAACAAAAAAGCAAGATCACCAGCAAAGGAAAGAAAGCCCAGAAGTTACTTCAACAAAGGAAAAATGATGTATTTATAGCATTGAATAAAAAATTTTATAATACAAAATTCAACATTCAGTACTATGTTAAATTACTATTTCCTTACTTGCTTTTTGCTAAATTGCTAAATCCAGAAATATATGTAAGTTTATATTAGGGAGAGGAATGAAAGATATCAATGAAAAATATGCCACATGTCAAAGAGATGAATTTAATCAATGATTCTGACAATACACAATACATTTATGTCAAAAGTAAAAAGCAGTCACAGAAAGGTATTTACTGAACCACACCAAAATACAGAAGTCACCAAGAAGGTGGAAGAAGGACTTAAGGACTGATGGAGCTGCTATTGGGTGATTTTGTCCTGACATTATAATAACAGTATTAAGAAAAATAAAGTCTCTTAACATGATCAGTACATTCCTGCCTAACCTGGTAGCAGAAAAAAAACTTAATCAAAGATCCATACTGGCTTCCAGAATCTATCTTAGGGAACTCAAGTTCAAAAAATAGTGATTAACCTGTTCTTCCCAAACTAAGAACACCAGCTACTCTTTTCTTTAGTTCAGAAACAGGCCTTGGAGAACTGATATTGCACAGGCTCTCTGTTGTTTCAGGTAAAATTTGCTAGGGTGCTACCTTCAAAGGGATTGTAAACTGTTATAATTATCATTGTATCAGTACCTGAAACACTTAGGAACATTTTAAAGCTAGTGTTATCAAACCAAATTTACAAACCGTGTACAGCAGTCCCTGACAGCTGACTATTTTTTCCTTTCTGGGACTTCAAAGGGAAGTAACCTCAACAGAGCTGTCTGGATTTGCTCAGTGGTTCCTGTGACCTTTAAGGGGCACTTCTGCACTCACATTTATACCAAAGCTGCCGAACATGACAGCCCAAATTCTCACCTGCCCCAGCACACACACTCTCACCCCAGCAAACCCCTGTTGATCCCAAAGACCCATCCAGGGCAGCCACTGAAATCTGTGGGGGCAAACATCCAGTGGAAGCTGGCACTGTTCAAGGATTTCCCTCAAAAAACAAAATAATCCCTTACCCTTTCCCTCCACAGCTGGAGCCCAGCAGAGCTGCCTGTGCCAGCTGCCCTATGGGACCAGCCAGGCACCCTTCCTTGCTCTTCAGCCCAATCACAGCCCCTTCATGGCTCTATCCATGCTCCCATCTCTGGGGGCTCTGGGAGAAACCAAAACTGCCTGAGACACACAGAACCTGCTCAGAGGCCAACCCTCCAAACAGCCCACAAATGCTAGCAGTGTGAGGGGGAAATGTCAAAACCTGTTGGAGCAGACTTGGTTTTAGAGAGTTTAGGTACTGATCTTGTTTAAGATTTACCCAGCAAAATAACCAAAAAAAAAAAAAAAAAAAAGAAAAAAAAGAAAGATAGGTGACCATTTTTGCTATAGGACATCAGTGGCTGGCCAACCTTGCACTTAGATGAGATCTTAAGGATGTTTTGCCTGCTCAGCTACAACTCCTTGAAGTTCTTTCTTCTCAAAGTCAGGGTCATTAAGGAGACTATGGCAAACACTCGCTCCTCACATTATCCCTTATTTCTGTGACAGACCCCAGCCTCACTGCAAAAGTGATTCACACTGATCATAAGATCTTTATAGTCACAGAGCGCTTGGCAATAACTGCCTGTTAAACTGTGTATTTCTTCCCTTTCCCATCTGGCCACATTTTGAGTTAAGTTTTCCAGCTAGTTAATTTAGGATCCGTGTTTAACTAAGTATTACCATAGGGAATATTATTTATCAATAAAATGTGTCCAAAATGTAATTATTTTCTTAGGCTCAGAAAACTAAAATGCGAAAACTCTAAAGACAGTAGTAACACAGCAAGCAGAGATGATTTTAGACTTGGGGAGAAGAAACACTTGGAGCTAGAAAGATGATGGAAGCAATAAATTTCACATATACAAGTAGATGAAGAGATAACACTAAGAGAAAAACATAATTTAAAATTTGCTTTAAAAAAATCCTTCATGCCTGGACTTCCAGTTGTTGTACAATATGTGGGCAAACACAAGTGGTTGGACTACTTCTATGCATTAAACAATGGTTTGTAATTTATTAATAGGCATGACAATATAAGCAAAGGAAAGCTTCCATAAAAATCATTAAAAAATAATACAACTGAAATAACCTGCAACAGAAACATTCTGGGTGATTCCCAACAGAAAAAAAAAAAATAAAAAAAAATGGGGGCATCTCTACTTTCTGAGAAAAAACTATGTAAATTAATGTTGTATATAGAGTGAAAATGACCACCTCACATCACTTACATTGCAGAATATACAGCATTTTTAAAGAAAGAACTTCAGCAAAATAATAATGAAATCTTCAAAAAATAATTGATGTAGGACTGAATCTTTAGCCTTTAATCATATTCAGTGACAAAGAAGAAGAGCCCTTTAATAGGCAAGTAGAGAAAAAGAAAACATGAATCCCTGTCAAACTAGTTATTTGATCCCACACTGATATACAACTGATCTCTTCTTGGAGTGTAATTCACATGCTGCATAAAGATAAGCATTCTCCTCCAGGAAAAAAAAAAGCCCCTTTGCTTTTGTCCTTAACTAGTAATAGGAAAAACCATCTCTCATCACTCTACCATTACTACCACAGTTCATTTCCTTTAAATAGTAGAACATATGGTGAAATAACTATTTTTTTGTTCAGCTCCAATGGATTTCTGTTAAGAGTTAGTTTTCTATGGCTTGATCTACAACTGAAACGCACTAGCTGTCAGTTAAGTCATCAGAAATAATTCAAATAATTCCATACTATGGCTACATTTTAATATTTCTGTCTTGTACTAATGGTAACTGCTGCTCTTTTCTTCCTCTCTTTCCCTGAACATGCTGCTGCTCTAAGCTTTCATATGTTGAAATATTCCACTAAGATCCAAACCGCTGTCAACATACTCCTACATAAGCATTCAAGAATGACTACCTAAAAAGACTACCTCACTTTCTGTTATATTAAATAAAGACAGCGTGCAAGAGAAATAAAATCATGACAGAGGTTAACAAGGCAAAAATAATATTCTGACATCCATGATATAGTATGTATCTATAAAGGATTGTTTTAATTTTATCTTCTACCACCCAGCAAATCTGTAACTGTTACAGACATTTATTCAGATATAGCAAGATGCACAGACTTGTTAGCAGAGATGGAAAAGTGGCTGATCACGTCCTTCACTCACTCATCCCAGAGGGCATTCAGCCAAGCATGTATCGGAAAAAATTGCCCATACTATCCTCTTGAAACAATTATAAATAAGGCTGCCAGAGAGAGAGATACAAAGCTGTACCGAGAAAAGCATTGCTTTTAAGCCTTCCCCTACCTTTTCCCTGGTATTTACAAACCGCAGGCAGTACTGCTGGGGAATCTCACCAGGGTGGCTGCCGAGAGGTCTCATGTGGCGTTCCCAGCTTCCCACCGCCTCCCTCTGCCTGGATGTTAAGCATTCCCGAGAAAACCCACCCTGACATGCACAGAATGAATCCTGCTCAAGTTGGAAGCATGTGATAACTAGGCTTCAGGTGGAAACAGGAAACCCCAGCACCCAATTAATCCCAGAGATTTAAACAAGCCCCATCTTACCGTTTTGCTGTTGCCTAGATCAGGTCAGATTCACCTGCAACTCCTTGGCATCTCTCTAGCAATGTTAGTGTTTGCAGTCAGGCCGGGCTCATTCAGCAACTGAATTCACAACATCTTTCTGCACTAGCAAGCTGAAATGGTACGGCTGTACTACAGCTAAGAAAGGGGGAAATCTAAAGCAGCAAACAAAGAAATCCCTCAAGACAGGGTAATCCCAGTGGAGTAGAATATAAAAGGTACAGATAAGCACCAAGGGTACAATATTTCTCTGTCTAAATTTCATCAGCAATATTATGCTCTTTCTAAAAAGATTTTTTTTTTTTAATATATGATGGACTTGCCTGTGGAGTTCCCAGAAAGGCAGAGTATCCAGGCTCTGCAGCAGCATTGCAGCCAAAGTAACCATGCATATGCTATCTAGGCAATTTACAGCAGTCTTTTTGAAAAGATATTGATTTACAGTATAGCACTGCCTCAACCCAACACAACTGCAGTCAAAATAGCTAATGGTGATTTCACAGGAATTATGGGGAAAAACTCAACATTCAAAAAAAGAATGAAATTAATCATTCCCAATTCAATTCTGTCTGAGTCCTTAAAGATATCAGCAAGTTCTAGAGTGACAAAATGACATAATAGAAATAATCTATGGGCCCCTGGAAACAAGCACTATGAATACCACTATCCAATTTTACATAAACAATAAATATTAAAAAGCATTTAAAATTTATTGAGTCAAAATATGAACTCTCAAGTTAGTTTCAGCATTTTATTAGTATTTTATTTATGAATGCACAAGATACACAAAGATGTGAGTAAGCAATAGACACCTACTCCGTGCTGGGAATCCACTACTCAGCCCAAGCAATCTTGAGTGTGGTAGGAGGGAAAAGAGGGCAGCAGGAGCAAACCCTGGCAAGCCCTCTGAGAGGGCTTCTCCAAGAAGGAGGCAGTGCATCTTCTCCATCTCCTACTCCTACAGCAACCCCTGCTGGCCTGTGCTTCAGATGGCTCCCAGCTCCCCAGGAACCTCCTGGGGTTGGGGGGGCACCGGGCAGACTATACTGGGACAGGGAACAGTAATGTGCACATCAGCAAAACCTTCAGGGGAAGAGCATGCAGCTCAGCTAAGATTAATCTTCAACATCCTAAAATATTTTTCATTTTTATGTAATGATGAGGTACAATGCTAGCAGGCAAAACACAGCCCTGGCTCACACCCCAGACAGCTCCAGTGAGCCTCATCACAGAACCATTGGAAACAGGCTCCCCTGTAGAGCTCCACTTTGAAGAAAGCAGAGTGTGCTCCAACTCAACTCATTTGCTCAGGTCCCACCACAGTCACCAAGTAGTGACTATGTAGTAGTAGTTATACATGTTGACATACTTCTCAACTCCAAGCTCACACTTGAACCTAGAATCACTGGTTCCAGTGACATATAAAATTTGAATAGCATGAGTAAATTCTATAGGATGATTCCAAAATTATGTAGTAGTTATCTTTTCCCCTCATCTATTTCCCAACCTTAGTCACAGGGTCATCTCCAGACTTCTCAGTTTGTCAACTTGGTTTCTAAGCAGATAGGTGGCTTCAGATCTCCTGAAAAAATATGACTTCCACTCTCTTGAACAAAATTTTCTTCTCTCTCTCAAGTGTGAGGCTCAGAAGAAAACATGAATAAGAGCTTCCCATTGAAATTATGAGAAAATACTTTCACAATGTTTACAATTCTTGGCCTTATTCTATCAACAATAAATTTGTCTGAGGCTGAGGGAGAACAGGACAGAAGGATGCTCAGGAAAAAGAAAAAATGATAGTGAGTAAGCACCTGCAGAGACCAGTATGTGCCAAAAGACAGGCATCATATTGAGGGAAAAGTGGTGGACAGCCATGGAAAGAGGAAACAGAAGGCAAAAAAGTCAAGCCAGAGAAAACAGGAAACTGCATTCCAGAAGCAAACAAGGTGTTGGGCCAAGGCACAGAGACTGAAAGCAAGTCAAACAGCCTACAAAGTCATAGAATCACAGAATATGCTGAGTGGGAAAGGACCCACCAGGATCCTAACCCTGCACAAAACTATGGTCCAGCATCCTACCACGTGTCTGAGAGTGCCGTCCAAATGCTTCTTGAACTCTATCAGGCTGGTGCTGTGAGCACTTCTCTGGGGAGTTGTTCCAGTGCCCAAACACCTTCTGGGTGAAGATCCTTTTCCTGATAGCTAACCACAACCCCTCCAACACAGCTTAATGCCCTTCCTTTGGGTCCTGTCACTGACCACCAGAGAGAAAAGATCAGCACTTGCCCCTCTGCTTTCTCTTTTGAGGAAGTTATAGACTGCCAGAAGGTCTCCCCTCAGTCTCTTCTCCAGGCTCAACAGACCAAGTGACCTCAGCCACTCCTCATACAGCTTCCCCTTAGAGGGTTATACACCATCTCTGTAGTCCTCCTTTAGACATTCTCTAATACCTTCATATCCTTCTTACACTGTGGCACCCAGAACTGTCCCCAGCACTCAGGGTGAGGCCACCCCAGCTCAGAGCAGAGTGGGACAATCTCATTCCTTGCCCAGCTGACCATGCTGTGCCTGATGCCCCCAGGACAGGGCTGGCCCTCCTGGCTGCCCAGGCACAGCTGACTCATATTCAATACACCATTGACCAGGACCTTCATGTCCCTTTCTGCATGGCTGCTTTCCAGTTGTTCTCCAGTCTGTCCATACTTGATTGACCCACTCCAGGTGCAAAACCTGGCACTCACCCTTGTTAAACTTCACACGTTTGGTTATTGCCAAGAGGTCTTAATTTGTCTAAATCTCTCTCTGCAGGGCCTTTCTGTAGTGAGATACAACTCACACAAACCTCCCATATTTAAAAGTTAATTATTTTTACTGTATTGAAAAAATTGGAAGAAAAAATTTATTGCATTAAAGCCCTTCTTTTTGTCTTTGACCTTCCTCAAAAGATCCAATTCCAGGTGGGCTTTGGCTTTTGTAAGTACATGCTTGGAATATGTATCTGTATTCTTTTCCCATTACTTGTGCTCAATTCCACCTTCTTTTTATTTTGAGTCTTGTTAGGAAGTCTTTGTTCACCCATGCAGGCTTCCCAGCATTTTTGCTTGAGCCCCTACTATTCTTATCCCCCCTTCCTTTTCCTCTGCTAGCCCCATGCCCTACTCCCAACCACATCTGCAGACTGTGGTTGAATCTAACTCAGCTAGAGCACAGGTATGTGCTCTGCTGCTGCCCATGGTACCACAGGGAGGACTGGGGAACCAGGCTGGAAGGCAAAGGCTATTTAGAATTAAGAATGGAGTTGATGAAACACACAAAGACCCCTGTAGCATGGGACTAGGTTTTTTCCAATGGGATGGGAGAATGACTAGCCTAAAAAAAAGTTTCAATATCATAACTAAAAAAAAAAAAAAGTCAAATGACTATGGAGTTTGATTTAGATTTTAAAACTCCCCAAGGAAGCCAGCTGCAAGTTTCACATTATCAGTACTTTAAGTCCTGCCAACACTTTCATCCCAGGGCAGACTGCAAAATGCTACATGGCATTTGGGAGCAGTTCTTCACCTATAAGGAGGTATCTTTGGAGCTTTTCAAGATAATAGCAAATTGCTACACTTAAAGCAGATAAATTACACAATGTCACAGCTCTGATGGTCTATTAACTAAAAATGCAAACTGTCATTTATTAATATGGCATAGAGAAAAAATGCCAGTAGTTACTTCTGTTCTGTGTGGTCATATGATACACTAATAAAACGAACTTGTAAGTAATGTCCCATTTCCATTAGTCTACACTGAGTCATCTGAGAAGAGGGGAGATAGGGAGCAAGGGAGAAAGGCAGCTAACACTTCCCTCCTCTCCAAATGCAGTAATTAGTAAAAGTTTCATACATCCATGTGAGCCCATTTTCTCCTCATAGAAGAAAATGCATGGCTAAGGAGAGACATTGCTTCTCAACACAAACCGTTCCATTTTGACAACTGCAGACTCAATATACAAGGAAAAAATGAACACTTCTGAAAATGTACTCACTTGTGAAGCTGATTTAGACATCTAAGCCAGCCACTTCACAAGCCACTGATAATATTTCATGAAGGAATTATTTAACAAGATGCTTAAGAAGTTGTGTCCAGAAACTGAGTGCTGGATGGAATACCTGTCCAACCTCAATTCAGATCCTTGCTATCACAGGTGACCATAAAATATGACCCCCTTCCTTAAACTGAGAAGTTTGAGTTAGAATATATAGAGTACAAGAAGACACGACCTCATTAGAACAATTTAGCAGTGATACAAAGGTATTGAATGCAAAGAAAATAATTTTTATCTTAAGATGGCAAGTGAAGCAGGGGTAATACTGCACAATGGAATGCATGTCAAGTTATTCCAAGTACAACATTCTGTTAAACTGGCTTTGCAATACCAATATTTGCACTATACCAGATCCATAATCTGGTATGGTGGAACTTCATTTTAAAAGTCACTGTCTGAAACAAAATACAATGCAACATAGTGCCAATTATTTTTGCAACTTTTAAGACAAAAAAGAGATTTTGTGGGTCTAGGGACTGATTCCATATACAGTTTGCATTATAAAGCTTCCCAGGCTTTCTTTACCAGCTCTTTTTGTTCCCAATTTGTCTTTTCATAATCCACAGTTCGGGGAAGACCTCATAGTGCTTCAAGGCTTCCTCATGGAGCTCCTGAGCTGCAGCAATGTTCCCAAGCACATTCCAACTTCACAGATTTCATGGAGACCCTTGCTGTGGGGGCACTGCTGTGAGCCTTTGCCTCCTTGCTCTTTCATACTCATTGTTCTCTGACTCAAGCTTCATGGCAGCCAGCCAGATGTCCTCACTGTTGGGGCTGGCCTGGAAAGCCAGGGCCAAGATGCTTCTGGCTGCCGGTACATCTCCTGCCAGCCACTTAGATTTAGCTCCCATGAGCCACAGCACCTATGCTTTGAGACTGGGAGCAACAGCTCTCTGCAAAAGAGCCTCCAAGGATTCCCTGGTTCCATGGCTCTTTTCAAAGCAGGCTACTTGCAGCCACACATTCTTCTTGCTTGGGAAAGCTTGTAAGGAATAGGCATAAATGGCTCGGGCACACTCCAGAGCACTATGAGCAACACAACTGTCTGCATCTTCCATCCAGGTTGTTTTTCATCTTCTTCTTTAATCCCAATCCCAATCACAGCTCACATGATTGCCTGGCATGTGGCCACACTCCCAGCTTTATCACATTGCTCAGCATCTTGTATCTGGTGCTCCCTGTTGAGTTCCACACTGTTAGACCTGAGATGTGATGGCTCTGTCAGTGATTTTCTTCACCATCTGGGTGCTTCCATTGGCTTCTTCCAGTTAGGCAGCAGTAATCCAGAAGTGACAATCCATTCAGACATTCCCCCGGGCTTTGTTAAGGACTTTATGAGCATTCTTGCATATCTCCAGCCTTGCCAGTGCCAGCCACTGTTCAGCACTGGCTGGACAGGACTCCATAGCCTGGCTCAGCATGACCCTGGCATCCTCAGGTTGCTCCAGCTCCTGGCTGCTTCCCACAAATGCACTGTGCTTGGAACATGCTCAAGGGCTTTCCTAAGGACACATTTCTTGGCACAGATATCCATCTCCAGCTCTGCTATTCTGATCTAAATCCAGAAAGATTGTGGAAGGTGACAGACAGCCTGGACCACAACAGCCTTGGCTGTACCTCCAGGCTGAAGCTGAGCAGCTTCCAACCAAACATCTTCAGTCTTAGAGCACATCTCTGTTCCTTTCATGATGAGGTTTCGAGCCACCTGGAGTTTGCCAGTGACCGCCTCCAGTCAAGCTGATGATCCAGGATGGTGGATGATGAGGATTGGTCTCTTGGACAGGTTTCAGGAATAAACAGGCTTTTTTGATATCATCAATATCTCCTCCATGCTGGGAATCATGGAATTCAAGTCTAGCAGATACCCTTTCATGTCCACTACAGTCTGGCCACACACAGCCTGACACCTGGCTTAGCCTCATACCCTTGGCCAATCTTCTTCACATTCAATTCACCTGTCCCAGGTGTCATCAAGCCTGGTGTCATTCCTCCTGGGTATGGCATATTCATTCTCCCTGATAATGGAGTATTCAATCCACCAAACTGTCTGGTGTGGATCCACAGAAGTGTAATTCTCCCCTGACTCTAAATGTTTTGCAAAGAAGCTGTCAGGGACAGGAGTCAGCTTCTCATACTGAGGATTCCTCTGATGCTTGCTCCGGGCATCACCACCCTTTGGAATACTCAGCCAGTCCTCCTCAGTAACCTCCACTAACTTCCATTTCAAGTCTGAGAACTGCTACTGAATTTTGGGTCGTTCCATGTGGTATTTTCCTATTTCCCCTTTTTTTGTTGTTCCCTTCTCTCTTTGCTGCCTTCATCCATCCTCTTATCCAAAGCCACATAAATAGCAGGTTTCCTCATTACCTTCTTCTTAGGGGACACTTGAGAAGAGGCTCCCAGTGTAGCCATTAAAATCATCATAACTGGTGTCATTCAAGTTCTCATCTTCATCATCTGCTGTCTGGTTCTGCTTCATCTGGTCCCCCACAGTTCTCTTCCCCAGCAGGGCATGATGGTCATCCACAGGGTCATTGGGAGAGCTGATGTTAGAGTAGGAGGTGAAATCTGTGGCCCTGCAGCCCAGCCCCAGCACACAGCCCAGGGGCGAGGGCATGCCCAGGATTAGCTTCCTCTTGTGGCAGTGGTGTCCCTGAAGGGCCCAGTTTATATATGCTCAGATTCAGGCAGGAATGCCCAGCACCTCCCCAGAGTGGGGAATTTCCCAATGGAATGATGTAATCCTGTATATCATAGCATATTTTCGGGAGTCCCTGATGGCCCAGGCTGTTGTGGCTGCCCAGTGGGGCTGTTGAGCCATTATGGCCCATTGGCAGAGAGGACCCCCTTAGGCTGGGTGTAGTTATCAGTTTGTGAGACAGAAACACTACCTTGCTACCAAGGGTTTGCCTCTTTCCCTTATCCAACACCCAGATTGCAGCCTGAGGGCTGGGTGTGCATTGGGCAGCTGTTGCAAACAACCCACCATGAACAGTTCATCAGGAGTAATGTAGATGGAAGTAGAATACATCATTTGGTTACACCCCACAACATAACCCGGGACACCAGAGAGCTGACAATACTCATGTTTGCAATCCAAAAACACAACAAATGAAAAAAAAACCACTAACCAGGAAAGGATAGCAATATTTCTATGACACAAATTTTAATGATGAATACTAAAGACAAACTTTACAAAGTTTTTCTTTAGAGACAATTTTAAAGAATTAACAATAGCTTTTAATATCTACCAGTATAAATCCCAGGGACAAATCCCTGAAAATGTTTCATTTTTGAGTTACATATATTGCTACAGCTGATCTCATAGAAGGACAAAGCTCAGTGATATCCTATTTCAAAGTCATCCACAGCATTTTAGCTAGGAGAAAAAAGCTTTCTAGAAATTAATTAAAACTTAAAACAATAAGTTCACCTTCATCTCTTTCTTAAGTTTAAATATGTCATGCACCAAAATTCTCATCTTTGAAAGCATTAGAGTTTAGCCTCCCTTCATTTTCACTTTGAGATACTCACATGAAAAGCTTTAGGTTTGGTTCTGTACTGGGACCAGTGTTATTTAATATCTTCACTAATGACATAGATGAAGGGATCAAGTGTACCCTCAGCAAATTTGCTGATGATACCAAGCTGAGTGGTGCAGATGACATGCCTGAAGGACAGGATGCCATCCAAAAGGACTTGGACAAGCTGGAGAAGTGGCCCATGGGAATCTCGTGAGGTTCAACAAAACCAAGTTCAAGGTGCTGCACCTGGGCTGGGGTAATTCCCAGTATCCACACAGGCTGGGGGATGAAGGGATGTGGAGCAGCCCTGCCCAGAAGGACCTGGGGGTGCTGGTGGGTGAGAGGCTGGACATGACCCAGCCATGGGCACTCCCAGCCCAGAGAGCCAAACGTGTCCTGGGCTGCAGCAAAAGCAGCGTGGGCAGCAGGGCAGGGAGGGGATTCTGCCCCTCTGCTCTGCTCTGCTCTGGTGAGAGAGGCCCCACCTGGAACACAGCACCCAGCCCTGGGCTCCCAGCACAGGATGGACATAGACTGTGTCATTTCTGTTTCATGAGGCTTAATATTTAATATATTTATTAAAACAGTATTCCTGCAATAACTTCATTACAGCTATGGTTTTGTTCTCCTTTCTTTTCCTATTTGTTTCTGAAGGTTTACCTGTTTTTCAGAGTACTGCTTAACAACTAATCATTATCTTCACACTGTCATCCCATGATCCTACAATTCTTATCCAGAATAATACAGATTGTTTAGACTCACTGTTACACATGCATAGCTGCAGTTAATTTCTTCATATGCATTGGTTTATAGATATCAGCATGAAATACCATTATCACTTTATCATCCAAATAATCTATATTGCAAAATCCCTGGGCAACTTTTGGCAGTTCAACTAAATAACTTTTTTTAATATATCAATTTTTCATCCCTCTTCCATGTCTTTCTCTCCTGCCTGGAGGGTTAGTTGCTATTCCCCTCTAAGTCTCAAAAATTGATATTTTACCAGTTCTGTGTGACATACACAGCACATGGGACAGATGTATAACCATCATGCAAATCACAATGACTGGAAAACCTGATGGTAGCAAAACACTGGATTAGATGGGGGCATGATATGGAATTAAACAAGTGGTTGACAAACTAAATAGAAACGCTTGAGTAACCTCTGATTTAAGAACATTTTTGGTTCTCATGATAAAATATTGAGGAGTAGCTGTGAGAATCATCTTCCCTCCTTCCAGCTCTACTTGTCCAGAAGGCTGCACTACGTAATGGACAAGGATTTCACTGCAGCAACCCATAGTTTTGTTCTTTACTAATTAAATTGGCATAGAATGATGATCAACAAAAAGACATGTCAAATCTCAAAGTGATGCAACGCTGAGTCAAGTACTCACAGGAAACAAGCACCAGAAATGCAGGTAATGCACTAATATTCATCTGTTCTTTGGTTAAATACAAAGGGGGTTGGTTTTGACCTATAAAACCCTTTACTGTCTGGGTCGCTACCCCCTTGCAGACTGCTTTTCTTGTCCTCTTTTATCTCAGTAATACAGACAAGAGGGTTGCATCCACCTGGGCATTCTCACTGAAGGGCACTTCAGTCCAGAAGCTGATAAAGCTTTAATGCATGTTGAGCAGCTTATCTATTTTCCCAGGACTTCTTAGGTGAGAAATAGAAAGCATCTCAGGAGGAGTGAGCTGCTGAAGATAAAAAACTTGAGAAAGGACAAGATAAAAAAAAAGCCTCTTCCACATACTATTAAAAATACTTGTATGAAATACTGTTAGTGGTGGCACAGCTGCTGCAGCTTAAATGCTCACAAGGCACCCATCCTCACAAAGTATTTCACCTCAGTGGTTTTTTCCCTCCCCAGACCATCTCTCTCCATACCTCTAGAGCTAAACCCCATTACAGTATGTTCTAAAATAGACTCTCTATTTTCCTATGATCTTATTAAGTAGAAGAACATGGATTTTCATGTGATGGAGCACAGTGGCTACAGAGGGCTGGGATGGATTTATACATCAAGAGATTTATTCAAGAGCAAATATGTGGCCTATAAAAAAATTTCAAGAATCCTTCAAAGTTTTAATAATTTTATAAGTAGCAAAATAGCAATTTCAGAGGGAGGGAAAGAATTTTCCTTACCATGTTTCAGATTGTCATTAATTTCTTGAAAGGAAATTTTAAAGGAAGTCTAACAAATCCACATTCAATTAAAATTTCCTTTGGTTAAATGACATGAAAAAAATATATTGATTAATTTATCTAGCTTATATCTATCTCTCTTAAATCAAGTTGAAGAATGCTATTACATGAGGAAAGAGAAAACTTAAGGTCTGTGACAAACAAGGGGGATGATTCCATAGAACTGACCCATTGAAGGCTGTGAATGGACATCTTCCACTTAAACCACCACTACAGGATTTACAGCATGTTTCAAACCAAAAACTCTACAAAACACTTCATATAGTTTTGCATGAGAGCTCTCTGTAGTATTGAAGTGTGGGAGGGGTGTGCTTCCAAACAGCAAGAGAAATTTGGATAGAGATGGCTTCCAAATTGAGAGGCTCATCACCTTTCCAGGGACTGAGGTAAGGCTGACTGGCTGGTATTTCCCTGCATCCTCCTTGCCATCCCTTCCAAAGGTCTGGGTGATGTTTGCTTTCTTCCAGTCTCTTGGACTGATTATCATGACCTTTCAAAGATGATTGCAAGCAGCCTCCCTAGGGTGCCCACCAACTCTCTCTTCCATTTGTAGATGCACTAAACCCACTTGCAAAATCTACGGGGTGGGAAAAAAGCCCAGTAGTATATTTAATTTGTGAGGGATTTAGCAGAAGATTACTATGAAAATTATTCTTACTTTACCATAAAATCAAAGCCCCTTAAAGCAATAATTTTCACAATCTAAGATGTCCCATGACTATCAACATGTAGTTAGAATGATAATAATGTACTCTAACCTTTTTTTTCTAGAAGAAAAAATAAATTCTCAGAAAATGAGACATGAGCTATACAGTGGACTCAACTATGCAGCAGTGAACACACTTTCTTAGAAACTTCTTGTAAGAAGCAGTCACCAATTGTTCTGGTTTGAAAAGCAAAACCAGTGGGAGACTTCAAATCAGAAATACAATTTATTAGGAAAAAGGAAAATAAAAGAAGGAAACAAAACAAACAAAAAAACCC
>VYXF01007842.1:276220-304083 GCA_013397295.1 Polioptila caerulea | reverse complement strand
TCTCAGGTTTTTATCCAGATAGAGGGGCTTGGCTCCTCCCCCTGGATGGAGCATTTCCCAATGGGATGATGTAAGTTTATCAGTGGACTCAATGGCCCATTAGCAGAAGACCTATCCCTGGAGGGAGGAGGGGTCAAGGGAGAGACAAGGAAAACTGCTCTTGCTGGTTTCTTATCAGCTGGCTTATCAACAGAAGATTACATCACTCCCCTCCCAGTTCCAATGGATGGTAATAGAATAACACACCCCTGCATATATTTTACCCATGACATCAATGTTTGATTATTCTGTTGTTCTTCCAAATAGTAGATGTCTTCTTAATTGATACTTAAAAGTAAAATTAGCATTGTCCTAGCAGCTTAGCCATTGAAATAGGTCCCCACTCTACTAGACTCTTAATAGACAGCAATTTTAATAGAGAAACAATATTTTTGTTCAAAAAACCCCTTACAGCATCAGGAGCAAACCAAAAGTTTTACAGTAAAAACCAACAGTGCATTTAATTACGAATGGTAAATGAAAAAAAAGTCTAAAACAGGAGAAGCATCATACCATATAAATTATGATTCCCCTAGAGTGTTTCAAGGACAAACTGCAATGTAAAGTTTAACTGAGGAAAGGTTTGAAGACCTCAGAAATGTAAATGCTGCAGAACACCTCTTTTGAGGTATGATTCCCAACAGAAATGGGAGACCCTTTATGCATAAGGTACTTCAGCATAAAATTACGGCTGCTCTCTGACAAAATTGTAACAAAAATGACTGAAAAAAATCCTTAAATGCTTTTAGAACTTACAATATTGGGGGCTGATATGTCTAATAGAATATCTGTCTGTCCTCAGAAAAGGTTGTGAAAACAATTTAAAATGTAAAAAGACAGTACTAGCAGAAGCAATTACTACAGCAATAAAAATTCAGACAAAAAGAATTCAAACAAGGATTCCACTGAAGCCATGGTGGTATAAAAAACCCAACAAAAGATCGCTTTAAAATGTCTTATGGCTGCCTTTGAATTTCACATGCCAAACACAGATCTGACACTTCCAAAATAAACAGTTTCTATTTGAAATGCTGCAATAAAAATACACATCTCATACTCTACACTTATACCAGAGGTGTTTATGTTCCTGGGGAGTCTCATTAACCTCTGTGCAACCAGTATGTTGAGAGATAAACATACAAAAGGCTGGTTGTTCTTTAACTACCCATGACAGCACAAACCACCAATTACAATACATGCACAGATGGCTAATTGGTTTTATCACAGTTTTCACAAGTCTGGGAAGGGGGACACCACCTTTCCCAATTTCTCTGAAGGTTAGTATCAGCAGTACAGAACCAATTCATGTGTTGAGGCCCCTCGGGTCTTGTTGCCCTATTTGCTCAAACAAAAAATAAAAACTTGTATAGTAGTTTACATGATGTGCTCAACACCCTGATTAAATTTTATGTAGGTCTTCAGTACACACTGATTTTATCTCTCGGTTACTTATGAAATGCTAAGAAGACTGTCACATAAATGACAAATTCTAAACATTTCAGAACAAGTACAAAGTTTATAAGACTCACAATTAATTTGTCAAGAATGGCAACACTAAAACCCCATTAAAATAAATGCAAGAAACAGTCTTCAAAGCTAAAGGTAAATTTTAACCAGGCATTTTGGTTCAAATCTATTGTATGTAACATTATTTCTTCCTCTAAAATACCTGATGATATAGATCTCAGCTATATCATTAACGGGGGACTAGATCACAGGCTTCTGGAATTAAGTTTAAACAGACAGCAGTAACAGCTTCCATCCCAAAATCAGCTGTGTGTAAGTTCTGCATATCAGTGAGTTTCACACCCATTTGCTGAAACAGAACAGGGAGATTGAGGACTCCTTCCCTAAAGGACCTCCAAACATTAGAGATCATCTCCCACAGTCCTAGACTCTTGCCCATCTCCCTAAAACCTGCTTCTGATACTGCCTTTGCTCCTAGCCCTCCATGCCCACACATACCCATACACACCAATGTACTTTTCCATGTCTTCCTGAGTCCTCCAAATTCCAAATTAGACTCATTTTTCTTGGAGGATATTTCCTATTCTATGTTTCATATATTAGAAGCACTAAATATATTCAGGGGAAAACCAGTATCCTAGTCCTCACAGTCTCCAGGCACCTCAGGTTATCACCTGAATCCTGAGGGGATGTGTCCAGGAGCAGTCTGACTCTGTCCCTTTCCAGATGGAAGTTCCAAGTTTTTGTGCTTTAGCACATGCACAGGTAGGTTAGCACAGGCCCTTTCAGGAATTGCACTGTGTTTTTACAATAGGAATCCTAGAAAATTTCAGTTATGCTTTAACAACTCTCCAGTATGCACTAATTAAGAGTATTTTCAGCATGCCAATTTCAGGAAAAGCTGGATAAAGTGACAAAAGCAAAAGAAATATCTTGGGAATAAAGTCTAGCTCTTTCCAAACTTTAAGCATTTGAGAAAATGAGGATGTGTAATTTCTAAAATTACCAATCATTCCTACACATCTTTAACTTTCCTGAAAATTGGCATCTGCAAAGTGATGCTGCAAACAGCATGGCTTGCAGAATGCACGAGCTGTCAAGTCAGGAGAATAATTCTGTCTGCCTCAGTGTGGACTCTGGGGTGTACCTGTACCCCTTCACAAACATGGAAAAAAAGCAAGCAGAATAATTTGGAATTTTTTTCAGCAAGGGTGCCCTCCATCTCATCCTCCAAAGTTTATACTCATTTTCTGCTTCAAACAAGCACTGAAACTAAATGACTCAATTTTTTGATAGACCTTCTTATTGACCATGTATTTTTAAAAACCAGCTGGCAATTAGGGGTCAAGCAATGAAAATCTATCTTTAAAAAGTATAGTTTAATAATGTTGGCTCACTGAAGACTGCTTATTAATATGATTACCAGCAAAGGCTGCCAGTAGTATTTACAGAGATCTGAAATAAATTCTTGTCCTATACTGGACTATCCTTTTCTTATCCTTGTGCTTCCCTGCTAGCAGCAGATGTCTTATCACTAAACAAATGAAATAGTCTTTGCAGAAACATCCTTCCAAGGCTCAGAGCACTGGCATTTCTGAAGCCATTTCAATGGAGATGAAGTAAGAAATACTCTTTCACAAGACAGGGGGAGTTTAGTACATGAGAGCATGGACCAGCCTGGGAAATACAAGTTTCCAAGCTGGTATGTTGTTTTATATGATCTCAAACTTCAAAGTGCTCGGTCTTGGGATTTGCTTGTGCTAAATTTATACTTCAGCCTCTCTTCTGACTCTGCCAACTGCGTTCTCCGAAAGCTCAACTTTTGAAAGGGCAGGGGGCAAGCTATCATGGAATATCAAACTGCATAATAAGGCATAAACAGTAGCAAACAACACAGATCAAGTGCATCTCTGAGGTCAGTTTCAAGAAATATTCATTTACATTTTTTAATTGCTGCTTTTCATTTCAGACCCAGGTAATATAAACAACATTAAGCCTGCCCTTTTTGAACAGATGTTCTTTAACCAAAATCTGAAGTTAAAGTAATAAAAATGAACACCAATTAAAGGTACAAACTCATTTCCATACAATGCACTAGGATCCTGTATATTAGTATACTAGAACAAAACACCTAATAGGAGTTTTCTAAAAATGCATATAAAAATAAAAAAATAATTTTATTATATAAACATAAAGCTAAAAACCCACAAATCCGAGTCTTCCATTAGCAAAGGCCAATCTATGAAGATACATGAAACAGGACCATTAATACACACATCATGTGAGAAAAAAAACTACCACAAAATAAAGCCAACTCTCAAAAAACAACCAAAAAAACCTCAAAACAAATACATAGGAATTTACACCTGAAGTGCTACATGCATTCCCTGAATCATACATTACATATAACTGGCATCCTTTAATTCATGTAAATCCTTTCTGAACTAACACAGATATTAATGTAAGTTTGGCATAAGTCCAACTAACATATTAATATGATAAAAAATTATGACTACTCCCCTTGTTCTTAAAGTAAACAATTACAGCTAGGGAAAGGGTAGGGTGCTGCACAGTTACCTGTTAATTTGCAGTGCAATCTGTGGTTTTACAAAAATAAAAGATCTTTACAGCAGAATCAAGTAGTAGAAAAAGAGCTTTTCTCATGAAGGCCTTTATAGCTAAAACATCAAAAACAAAGTGCTCTTTCACAAGAAGATGCCAAACTTTAGTCTTGGCAGAGGTTCTTTTCATTGTTTTTGACCAAAAGGCTAAAAAAACCACATGAATCCAAAAAACACATTAGAAAGGATAAAACTTCTTTGTCCTATGGGAGCAAAGGAATGCAAGCAATACTGAATAGCTTTTGTCTGACTTCATCTTTGTATTTTCAAGGCCATCCTCCCTAATACCCTAACATCTGAATATCTTCAAGATGTGCTAAGAAATCTATCTTCAAAATCCATGGAGAAAAATAATAATTTCCTTCTCCATCACATGAAAAATTAAGGCTCAGATGTTTAATACATTGCTAAAAGCATCACAGCACTTTCTCTGCCAGAAGAAACAGTATTTGAATACAGGTTGGTTCTGAGGTTAAAAGTACTGTGAAATCTAATGCATTCACTTAGTCCTGGCCTTTTATATTAATTTTATACTGCTATCATTGTCAAATTCCAATGAGAAGATTTCCTTCAATGTCACCTTAATGTCTTCCACTCAATAGAACAACCTTAGGGTTTTAAAGTTTGCTATTAAACTATTAGTTTGGCTTAACACCAGCATCAACAATTAGTATTAAAGACATGAAATAAAATTAGATCTGAGGCATTGTGCACTATACCACAAACATGTCATCTTTACTACCTCCTTTCACATCTCCCTTCCATAAACATTGCCTTCATTCCCTGCAATTTATTAAGATATGCTTCTATCACAACATTCCCTCTAAAAAAGAAATCATGTTTCTTAGTAAGTGCTGAACTGCAACTGATTGCAAAGCATCCATGACTACAGAACACTAACAATATTTTAAAAGCCATAGAATTCACTCATGCCACAACTAGAGCAAACACTTCAAACAAAATGTGCTGTAATTCACTCAACTTAATGGGAAAAGTAATGCCATTATGGAAATGCATGGACATTGCACATAGTGCAAGGTCAGTCAGCAGTGCTTCATCTCCATAATGTCTTGGCTCCTTGTAGGCATTTTTAAAACACATTTCATACAGTGGATCTTTTTTTAAAATTTGTACCAGAAAAACTTTCATAGTTGTGATATAGAACAAAAATATAAAAAGCAGCTTCTTAAATTCAACTCAGTCTATGACCTTCCTGGCTCTCTACCCAGCTGCATCCCTAACTGGACACACCTACAGACTCAGACACGCTGACATTTGCAGCCACCACACACCAGCCAGCTCAGAGGCTCACACTCCCCTGGTTCCACACCACCTTACACTCTGTGCCATCCGTGCTCACTGACCCCACCTCTGACTGCTCCAAAGGTGCCTGAGCACATTTTGCATGTGTTGTACCAAAATGCTTCTGAAGCAGTTTTAGAGTAGGCAGTTCTGAAGTACGACCCCCTAAGCTTAAGAATTATAAACCTACATCCAACAATCAATCAAATTTAAATAACTCCAACCTTAATTCCTCTATCATATTTCATGTTAAACATGTTATGAAAAAAACCTTTTTCCTATCTGCTCTCAGAACTAACACTGTCCTTTCTCCCCAAACTTTCAGTACAACATGAACATTGCCTGACTTCAAGTCACCAAAAATTCAGCTTAGCCTTCATTTGTTGCAATTGCAGGAAAAAGGCTCCAAAGAAAGGTGCTGACAAACCCAGATAAAAGTAATATTTTCATGGTTACTAATGACAGTCAGAAATCAGCAGAAATGCATTGCATTGAGCTCCCAAGAATTAGCATTAGTGCATCAGCATTAATACAGGCAATAAATTTGCAAAGTGTAATGAGGTTTCAGAAGACAAATAGGAAAGTCAATGCACATGACTCCAGGCTTTGTTTCACCTTCCTCATAACTGTAAAAGTCATGACTTTACTTATCAGTGTACATCTTATATAACCTGCATGGCAGACTCAGTTCTTAGGGAGGAGAGGGTTGTGTTTTCTTTTTTTAAATTGCTTTTATTCATGTAGGGTTCCTTGTTTTTACACAAACAGAAACATAGATCAGACACGGTTACATAAGAAGCAAAAAAGGTCATAATGGGAAAACATTTTGCAATAAGTACATGATTTTGTTGAGAAATGGCAGCATTGAATGAATATAATTAAAACTGTTTTCTTTACTTTGTGCTATAAAAAGAAAACTACTTCCAACCGCAAATTTGGTGACCTGTTCTCAGACCCATCAGCTGCTGGCTTCTTTGATGAGCTGACTCCTTAACTAGACCTTTATTTACAGAATATTGTTAGATTTAAGATTTAAGCCCACAATCTCTATGTAGGATTTGTTACCTTTAAGAAAAAAAGCCCCTGGCAGATACAGAAGTTTGTCCTTCTTATTTCCATAGAAAATGGACTATAATCATCCCTTTTAATCAAGCAGAAAAAATTATTTTAGAACTTACAGTAAGTTTGTGCCAAAGGATTGTTGTTAAATGGCTACACAGTATCAGTTGGTAATAAAAGAGCTGCTTTTGACTAACTGTATTAAGTTTGCAATTTCTCTAAAGCAAGAAATACACAATGATGAGCTTCAGCAATTATGTGTGTATTCATATTTTCAATTTATGTTTTGGTATTAAAAACCGAGCAACTGAGGTCTAATAAATAGAAATTATTTCCATATCATTTGTCTTAAGCAGCATTTAGAAGGAAACTGGAACTAAAATGGATTGATACCATGATTTAAGATGTTTGAGTGAATAAAACCATTTTAAATAGTAAACAGGAAAAACCACAAAAATAAATTTCATCTTTTAACAAGTACATTATTGTCTGCAGTTATTAGAAATCAGAAAAGCTCCTCATTGTTATTTTTTTGTGATTGAAGAACAGGTACAGGTCATCACTCCAGGCTCATATTTGCAGATACACAGAGGATGAGAACAAAGCTTCCTGATTTTCAGCTGCCAGCTAGCTTCCAGTTTCTGAATGAACTAGTTACGGAATTTAAAAACCCATTGGTTGAAAATTTTAATTTTTCAGAAATAACTGTTCTGTCAAAAACTGATTCAACATTCAAGAAGTTAGCAGTCCGGCTTGAAACCTCAGCATATGAGTATTTCTTACCCCACCCAAATAAACTTTCAACTTTTTTTTTTTTTCCCAGTCAAAACTATTCTGAATCATAGTGCTTTAAAGGTTGTCGTAACATTAAAAAGTGTAAAATTTAGACCTTTTTTTCACTCATGCTTTTCTACCATCCTATCTATTTGCATAATGCTAAACCAGTTTAGTTGAGTAAGAACATGGATGAAATACTTTTCTGCGGCATGTCTGATGCCACTAAAAACACAGAGAAAATCTTCTACTGCTCCAGTGATTTCACTGCAGTCCCAAATAAGCTGCATTCTGCATTAGCCTGTTTGTCATATCAGAGCTTCGTGTTAAAACATTAGCTCCATTTTTCATAATCAGTCAATAATGGAAGTATAGAAATACTTCCTCTAGCCATTGCAGGCAGACAAGTGTTGGCACCCCTGTCTGACTGTGGATTCCCTCTGTCCCTGCTCAGTGCTGCCAAGTGCTCCCGGCAGCGCTGCAGCCCCTTCCCCGCCGCACAGCTGGCACAGTCAGAACCCTCTGCCCACATTTTGCCCACTCAAACAGCTGGCATCCCAGGGGATTGGGCTGCTCCTCTGCACAGAGCAGACAGGGCTTTTTCAAAGACCTGATACTCACCTTCCCAACCTCTGATTCAAATCACTTATCTAGTCTCCTGCTCAAAAGGATGTTATTGAGACCTGCCATTTGACGGGGCGTGCCACTGGAAAGCCATAACAAATTTATTTAAATGGACTGACGGGTGACAAGAGCAGTCTGCACTAGTCTGTAACACGGGGAAGTGGATGGCAGTAGAACCAGCAAAAAAGCAGGATAGATTAAAAAGGGTTGAAGCAATTTTAGCAGATGTTTACTAAAGGAAAGCTCAAGGGACAAAAGCAGTGAGGTCAAAAATGCCAAAAATAATTTTTTAAAAAAGAAATAAATTTTAGAAAGGAAGGCAACACTTTAAGCAAGGAGAGGACAGATAGATGGATACAATCAGATTCTGAAGACCTCTGAAGCTAAGACTTTGAGGTTTAAAGTAGAGCAGGAATAAAAAGGCTTTATCCTAAAACACACCCAATGTCAATTTCCTTGTTTCACTTGAAGAAAGATGCTGCAGTGTTGTATAAGAGAAATCAAAGTTCAGCACCATATGTATGAACTCTCTTTATCTGCAAGATTTAAAAGACTTCAAAGCAGCCTAACTCATGTAAAGGTGAGATTATCAGCCATTAGAGAAAAGCCACCCTGAGTCTTAGGCATGCAGACTGCTGAAAAAACAATCTTAGATGCCACAGAACCCCATCACATAAGGAAATTTCACCTTCAGGTCAGAAAATGTGGACACTTGCTTTTCCATTATTTCTCTGAGTGAGAGAAAGGGAAAACAATGAACATTAAGGTTCTTGCCTTCATAAATATATTCAAGAGTCATTCTTCAATGAACAATTTGATATACTATATACTGAAGCTTTAAGAGATTTATTTTAAGTGGATTCAGCAAGCAGAAGGGCCTTGCTGTGGAAGCCAAAGAGGTTTTAACCTGCATGAAAACAAGCCAGAAAGTCACTGTGGCCAAAAAACACAAGCAGCAAAAAACCCTGATCATACAAAAGGCCCAGAGGTTCCACATTCACACATCAAAATTAACACTTTCAGCCATTCCCAGGTAGTTAAAAGCTGAGTTGCTGACACACTGCAAACACTTCAACAAAAGGCATTCTAAACATGGATAAGGCATTTTATAGTTTCTAGCATATAACAGAGACCTGAAGAACAAAAATATCCTTTTTACTGACACATAGCCTTTAAAGAAGTGAGCAATTTGTGAAATAAATTTTGGCTAATAAAACACCACGCACAAGGCAAAATATTTGTCTAAATATACAATCTAAATTATTTTTATGCAATATGAAAAAAGATACTTTTCTTCTAAATTTCCCCAATTGCTCCACTGATCTTTCTTGAAATAGTTTTTGTATGATATATTATTATGAAACAACTTTCATTTTTGCATCAATCACACAGCAGGTAGTATTTTAAGAGTGTCCAAAATAAAGCTTACTTAATTACCTAATTTCTGGTTGCACTCCTAAAATTCATGAATTATCCCAGTGGAAACCAGTATCACTGAATGGTCTACAATTATTTGCTTACTCTCTAAGTAAGCACAGAAGCTATGAATATAATGTATTATTTGCTTACTATCTGTATATACGGCCCTCTGTGCACATCCCTGTATTGCACATAGAGGGAAGGATGCAGTATGTGTACACACCACAAAATAGGGCTACATAAAGATAAGGCTACATATTAAACAGCCTTTGCAAGTACCATTTATGGCTACACATCTGCTTCTCAGAATAATGACCACACTATTGTTGAAGTCCCACCACACCACTTTATGAGCTAATAAATCTGAAATATTACTATGTATTCCCAGCTATTTATAACAAAAATACATTCTTGGTTTCTTATTTTTATTTTATTCCACACGTACGTAACTCTCAGTGCTCCATAGCAGAGGCATGAACAGGTGGCTCCGAGCACGAAGCACCCCAGGGTGGGCTGGGGGAGCAGCATGCATGGAGGCAGCCCACACCTCTGTGAGCAGGGCTGCTCCCCTCTTCCACCATCATGAGGCTGACCTGCATCACCAGTGCAGCTGAGTCAAAGGCAAATGGTGACAGAGTCACCATTCCCAGGAAAAGCAGAGATGGGAGTGGTTTGTGTAATAATAAATCTATGCGTCTCGCACAGACCCAACCTAAAATGCCAGCCTTTCAGTTTTTGTGCAATACTCAAAGAGCCTTTTGTGGAATACCTGAAGGCCACTGCTTGTATAAGTCAAAACAGAGATTAAGATCTCCAAAAATATTTGCTCAGGCATTCCAGAATCCTGCCCCAGAGTCTAAGAGCAACAGGGTCAGTGAAGCAAGTGTTCAGCCAAAAGAATAATTCTTGCAGCCAAGAAAACAGCTGGGCAGACACAGATGTTATCTAGGTTGCTCTTTTAGACAAACAAAACTTTAAGGGCTCTGATTCATGCTTTGCAATAATCTCTGTCAGAACACCAGCTACTGGTGCTGAAGATCTAGGTGATGCTAGAGAGATCAGACAGCGAGGAAAAAATCCAGCACACACAATTATTTTCAAAGGCACATGCACCTTTGATATTAGGCATTTACGTAACAGCTTCTCTGCACCAAAAATAAAGTCAGCACCATTTTTCCCAGAATCTTAGCCAACCTCCCCTCCAAGGACAAGAAAAGTGAATGCTGTCAAACATTGAACTCCACAATTTTCCTTAGTACTGTGACCCTGCATTAGCACATGGTATCCTCATCTAAACAGTTCATGGCAACCACAGCGCCTCTGACAAACTCTGGCTATAGAAAAAAGACTGAGGTATGCTGCAAAACAATCTCTGAAGTTTCTAGGTAATAATGTGGTTAGATGCATAAGCAGATTATCAACTGTGTTACAAATGTGGATCATCTTTCACTGTACTTAAAAACACCATAATAAATATAAACTTCATTTTCTATAGAGAGCAGAGCATCAGGGAGAAAAGAACCACACCTGAAAGAAAATAATTTAAAAATTAACTTCTAGAAGAAATAGTGAAGGGATATTTTTTCTCTTTCAAGCATTTCCAAACAGCCTGAAGTAAGAATTCAGGCTTGCAAAGTAGACAACTAAGTACTGACATGTTCCTGAAGTAGCTTTTGGGTGACAAGAGATCCCTTAGAAATGGAGATTGTGAAAGGTCCCTGATGTCCAAAGATTGTTGTACACTTCTTCAGAAAAAGACCAAAAGGACAATCAAGGAACTTCAAACTAATCACCCTCATTTAGGTCCTTGGAAAAATCATGAAGCAAATCCTCTTGGAGCACATTTCCAAGCACATAAATGGGGTGGTGATAGGCAATAGATGGCATGGATTTAGCAGGGGTAAATCTTGCCTGAATAACAAAATTGTCCTCTCTTCTACAAATCTTGACTGGATTTCTGGACAACATTAGAGTGATGAACATCACTGACTTTTATTAGGTTTTGACAGTCTCACACACCATTCCTATGCTCAAGTTAAGATGTTATGTTCTGGATTGGTAGACAACTAGATGGGATAAAAAATGTTTAGCTAGCTGTGCTACACCTGCAAGCTGGTAACAAATGGGGTACAGCAGGGCTCCACCTGGGGACATGCCCTGTTTAATACTCCTATCAACAACCTGGAGGAGATGAGGGAGTGCACCCTCTGCAGCTGGTGGGGTGGGATGTTGGTAGCCAGAGCTGCTACCCAGAAAGACCTGCACAGGCTGGAGAAGTGTCCCGATGGAAAGTTCCTGCAGTTCAACAAGGACATGCAGAAGTTCACCATCTGTGTGTAAAGATGTCCCTAACACTGTCCCCTCCTTCCATCGATGCTGTGGATGAGTGCATGGGCCAGATCTGCAGACAAAACCCTGAAGAGGGGGGCAGACTGAAGCTCCAGAAGAGCCCCATGCCCACAGCAGCACTGGGGGTCAATAGCTCAACAGGAGCCAGGGAAAGAACCCAGCGCCTCTGCTCAGCACTCCTCAGACCACATCTGAGTACCTGGCACTGGCAAACCTGTGAGCTCAATGGAGAGCACGCTAGGCTAGGAGCTAGAGAACTTACACTGGAAGGGGGTAAGATGGTCCAAGGTTTGCTTAGCCTGGAGAAGAGACATTTTCAGGAGAAACTAACAGCAGCTCCCCAGTACCCAGTATGTACAAGGAGGTTATGAAAAGACCTACGAGCCCTTTATGATATCGTACTGTGGGGGGAAAAGAAACAACAAGCATAAACTTGTCTATAAAAGAGAGGACATAAGGAGAAACTTTTCAACCCTGTTGACAGCCAAGGAACAAGTCACCCAGAGAGGTCATGCAGTCTCCATCTTCGGAGGCTTTCAAGATCAACTGGAAGTAAAACCTCTCAGTAAGCCAGTCTAATTTTCATAGCTGATCATGCTTTGAGGGGGTGGTTGTAGAAGATTTCCTCAGGTCCCTCTTGACCTGAATGATCATACAGTTCCATAGAATTCTTTCTACTGCTGCAAAGACCATCCCTGCAGCAAAGTGCTTCTGGTAACTCGGGCACAGTATTGAGTAAGATGGTGATGCTAACTGGCTACTCAGTCCAATTCATCTACTCATCCTTTAAAGATTTCCAAATGAGATTTGGAATCTAACAGGAAAAAAATCCACACATTATTTCTTAGTTACTTGAATGTACACATTTGTCTTGCTTAGAAAATCGCAAAGCAGCTCTAATAATCCCGGTATAGTTAAAATATGATATACAACTTTTTATTTTGCTTTGTAAAAGGTTTCGGTATCTACAAATGAAAGTCATTGTGAGTCTGGTATCTTTCCTGCACAATGAACAGAAACTGGCCAGCTCCCAAAAGGCCTCACTGCAGAGGCCAGTCAGGGGAAATGAATGAAGGAGAAAAGGAAGGTCCCTTCCCACATGTGAGAGTACAGATTCAGAGATGCTCAACACTCAGCATTTCAAAAGAAGAAATGTAATATTTGCCTATTCAAGCCAGAAAAATCCTTCCTAAAAGAAGCAGCTTTAATTTTGGAAGGAGAATTCCAAACCTATTCAACTCACCATGATGAAATGCATCTTACACAACTGAGAAAGTTTTCATTTCATAGCACAGAAATTAGCCAGCTACTACACTTCCTAGAAAAGAAAGAAACATGTAACTTTTGGCCTATGCTCCTAATGCTAGGTAATTTTCATTCCCAGAACAGGGTGATGTTTTATTAAAATTTTCCCCAAGGAAAAATCAAGGTGTTGTTGTGTCAGCTTTTTATGCAGCAAGCTGAACATTTGCATTAATTGAGTATGATACTGGTGATGATTCTCTTCTGCAATCATTGGATATGCTCTGTTTCTCCTCCAGATGGTCTTCTCCTAAGTCCACAAAATTGTCTGGGAAGCTGATAATCTTTTATAAATTGACAGCTATCCTAACAGTAACTATAGTTTTCTGATATTTACAGAATATATAACAAAATATAACAAAATACTAGGGTCCAGTTGATTTCATTGTATATTTTGGCATTCTGTTTTGGATTGAGGGGTTTTTTTTGTTTTGCTTTTTTTTTTTTTTTTTTTAAGTACATCATCAGAATCAGTCTAATGAAATTATCGGTGATTTGAAGAAAAAGAAAGGAAGTAAAAAACCAGGGGAATCACATCCCAGGTCTCTATCTGGGCAGATGCCTCACTTGTTGGGGAGTGAAGAATTAAATTTCACACTACCTAAACATGCTGAGCATCACTCTACTCCAGATGGAGGGAATAAAATCCCAGAACTGCAACAGTAGCAGACATCCATCCACTGGAGTAAACTGCTCATTGAGACATGGGAGGTCAACAGATTGTTAAGGATTAACACTAACCCCAAAATTACCATTGAGAAACCTGAACAGAAACAAAGGTAGGGTTAAAGAAATTTCCAAAGTTTGTCTGCACTTAGCTGCCTTTCCCTCTCTATGAAATTCGAATATTTTATCAGTTTGTTGGTTTTTTTCCACTCACCTATGTAACAGAGAAAACAACAGTTGACTTAAAAGCAATAGCTGGTCCCACAGAGGGTTATGTTTTCATTGCTGGTCAAAATCTAGAATTAGTTTTATAAACACTGTGTAATTGACCTGTGAGGTTCAATAGCTCAGAACATATTGAACAAAGAGCTTAGCAGTATCCAAGAAGGGATTGAACATAATGATTAATAGCCTCTGTAACTAGACTAAAAATTGCAAGAACCTCAGTCTTCATGCTCCAGTGCACAGACTACCAGCTGAGATCAAGCATAAATTTCTGCCCACTATATTACTATCATAACCCAGTGAAGTTACATGCACTGGGAATCATTTACAGCTTTAGAGACTTGCAAGACTTTCATTTTCTTCCACTGGTTGGAAAGCATCTACATTAATTCTTAAATATCTTGGAAAGCAAGACATTCTCAGGGAAGAACTGCCTAAATGGAAACCATTTCTGACAACTGTCCATCTCAATCGATTTTTAAACTTTTTAAAAATAGCTAATGCTCCACTATATCATTAGAAATCTGACTCTGAAACTCCACTATGCTTCCTTGGCAACTGGGAAAAGAAGCCACACCACAGACAACAACAGTCAACATCCCTCCACCCCCAAACACACACATACAAACACAAAATAAAACTATTCCATCCAAATCCTTTTTTAATGAAAACTGGTTGCACCAGCTTTTCTAAATTATTCTGCTCTGATTTTCTCTTGATTATTGAAAATAATCAAGAACATTAAAGCCTTTCTAGTATTCATTCAAAAATTACTTCTCTTTACAAAGGACAAGGTTGTGTTTTACCCACATTTTCTTTCTCATACCTCCATGGGCTGTATTTCTTATCTGAATTAGGCTTTCTACCACAACTGTATATGGCATTCCCATAATCTATTTTCCTATTGCAAGGCATCCTGCTGAAGTTAGAGGCAGACTTAGCAGTCCAGGAAATGGATCCACTGTGCAGCAATTGCCCCTTAACTTGGGTTAATGCTGCACTGGCATTTCTAAACCCAGTAAGTTGGAAAAATACTATTATTCATCCAGATTGTCTAAACAAGAAGGAATTCTCTCAGCTGTAGCATTTATATTGACTTTACAGTTCTTTTGATTTTTGACTTCAAACATTTACATATTTATTACTATTTTGAACAGTTATCCTTCCATATCCATCCCAATGCAACCAAATTTGTCATAGCTTGCCATAGATTTTTGCAGTTCCAGTGATATTTTGTTCTTTATTTGTGGTCTCTGAAATCTTTCTTTTTTACCAAAATCTTCCACAAACTAAAGGATACTGCAATACAATGACCCATTCTAGCAATTTTGCTACTGACATAAACATCTGCTGTATGGGTTCCCTGACTTTATGACTTCAATAAAGGTCAAGTTCTCCAACAAAAAGTATATTCTTATTTAGCAACAAATAGAAATATACACACAAAACACACTAAATACATGAATATAATAGGCTAAAAAATAGAATTAAATTAATCATGGATAAAAAGTGGGCAGAAAGAACTTCCATTGCCATTAACATCTGAAAAACCAAAGTCCTGCCATATAACAAACAATAAATTATTCTTACAGCAACAAGGATACAACAAAAGCAAGTAAGGATGTGGGGTTTTTCATGCAGTCAAAGATAAGAGCAAGATACCCATCACCCTCAGTTTGGAAATTTGGACAGTAACCTTCTTGATACAAGCCAAGACTACATTAAACTGACAAGATATTTTAGTACTCCACTATAAAGAAGAAGTTGCAAAGCCTGAAGCCTGTATATAACACTCAAAATGTAAAGGAAAAATAAAGCAGAATTTTTGAATTCTTATAGAAATTAGGAACAGGTGAGACAAAATATGGAAAACATGACAGAAAGCAAACAGCATCTCTTACCATGCAGGAAAGCACTGGAAGGAAAGGAGGACATAGGAAACAAGAAATTGAAGGACAAATGTCTAACAATTTGATTTTCAGTTACTTACATTCACACAGACTCTGAAGATGTCTGACACTCCTTTATTCAGGTGAGGATAATAAGGTATCCTCACCTAAGGGCAGTGAAAAACAAAGTCTTAAGGGGCAACTGGAAGTATTGGGACAAAAAAAAACAAGAGCTGCAGCAAGAGCCTCCCAAGGTTTAAATATATTTAATTGGAGGACAGATTGATACACAGGGCTCTGAACTTTATCATGCATCAGAAGTCACAAAAACATCTGAATGCATCTTGTTCCCACTCTTCTTCCATGACATTTCAGTCAAAATCCATAATACCCATTCCTTTGATGGTGCTGTGGGCATAGTTAAATCTCATGGGGAAGAAAGTATTAATATTTTTTTAATTGCCCTGTTTCAGAAGGGTCTAGCTCAATTTGGATGCAAATGTGGAAGCAAGGTACACCATAAAGCAACAGAATCATAAAGTGACAGAATCTAGGCAGCAGAAACACCATAAAACATAGTGAAATTTTTTTTTCTTTCCCCATTGTTTCCTATATTTCAACATCTTCAGGAAAATAAGATACAATAACTAGCCTAAGTTCTTTTTTTTTCTGTAGGATCACTCAATTAGTTTTCACTATTTATTCATTTATCTTCATGATGGAATTTCTCCCAGGAGACCAAGACAACCTTCTCAAAGCTGCTCTAGTATAAAACAGAATGAAAAAATTAACATCACTTCAACAGTTTTCAAAGCAGATCCACGTTCTGCCCACGTATATCTGTGTTCAGCTCTCAGTATCTTCAGCAAGCACTGCTCACAGATGCCAATCACTGGCCTCTACAAACCCAAGAAGTGACTGAAGCCCAGCTCATGGGGAACAAAAGCAAGTCCATCAACTGCAAGCACATACACCTTAGAGCACACCAGCTGCAGCCATCAGACCTTGGCACGGAAGATGAAAGTGCTGCCCTCCCTCCAAGAGAAAAGGCTAAATAAAAAAAAAATCACTATAATGTAGGGAATTCCGAAAGATCAAAATCACTGTGTGAAGTAAGGTGGTCTACAGGATGAATGGACTTAACAGAATTATGTTTGTTTTAAAGACAAATTTAGAACAAGGCTGTCCTTTCCAGCAGCCAGGGAAAAAGGCATGAAAGCAAAGTGGGTCCCAGTTTCTATTCTGGCCTAGGATAATTGCTAAGAAGAATCTGGAATGTTTTATCTGGAATCTCTTCTGAACAACACAATTGCCCACAAGAATTTTGGTCCCACTATCGTTCTGATGCTTGAGTACCAAAACTTGTTTTTAAAAAATCCACACACTAAAAACTACTTTCTCAAATGAAAAAGCTGTTCATCATTAAAACTAGTGGCCAGAGCTTTACCAATGGAATATAAATATATTAATTTCATATATGATGCAAAGTCATATATGTATAAACATGCTGCACAGCATCCGTGTAATAAAACTACATTTAGTGCTGCATATTTGCCTGCTACTTCATTTATGAATGGAAAGACAGTGCCCCCAAGAAAACAACCAAGATCACCTAAATATTTTCATGTCTTACATCAGACTTAAAAATGTACAGAAGAGGAAGCAATTTTTCATGTGATTTTTTGAATAACTTCTCTGTATTTCTTGAACCACTCATGACCAATGCCTGGGCATTTTTTTGGAAGCCAGTCAGTAGCTGAGAGGAATGAAAGTCTGAGAAAACAGACAAAATGTTCTGTACTTGATTAGTTGTCATGAAATGCATCCCAGATCCTTACCATTTTGTACTATTACAGGCTAGAACAGTGAGGTATCATTATACTCACACATGCACACAGATCATAAAGTCAACTACATGTTTAATTCTCAATTACATCTACAGGCAGAAGCCTTGCTGCTTCAAATATTTGTAAGCATGTTCTGTAGATTCACTTCAACTCAGGAATGAGTTGAAATGCAAACAGGCCTAGTCCAGGAAAGAGACTGAAATGGAATTCATTTCAAATTTTTCTTTTTTAAAGCTTTCCATCTGACCCAGCCCAACTACACACATCACTACAGCTTTGATTTTTCCACTCTGGTGTGTATAAATTTCTAAAACATCACCAAATTTACAGAAAATTAAAAAGCAGTTCCAGTTTCAGCACAGTGGGCTCATTGCTCTGTGCAGTTACTTCTCCCAGCTCTCCCCACTGTGACTGCCACCAGCTTGCTCTTTTCTCATGGGAAGGGGTTTTTATTTGCCCTCTTTCTTCTTCCTCAGAGACAAAGTTTACTGTACATCACTTGGACATAGAGATAGGCAGTAGAGATTTCTCACTTGCAGGCCCTTGCCAATCATTCATTAGTATTTTCTTCACCCATTTTCAAGTGAAAATGGCTGTCACAATCACTAGCACTGGACAGATGTTACAGTCACTTTAGCTAAGTACAGAATGATACTATTAACACCTGCTTCTCAGGAGAAAAGTGTCACCTGCACTGCAATAGCCAGCAAAAAGAGCCATCCATCTCTGTGGATCACTTAATAGATTTTTGGCTGCAGAGCCCCCTTGGTCACAAAAGGCCAGCAGCAGAGAGCAGAGCAGGTCTGAGGAGCCAGAGCTGCACCCCTGATGCTGCCCCAAGGGCAAAGCAAAGCTCCTGTTGAAAGCTCTCTTCTCTTAGAACCCTGGTACACGGGCTTGGCCATCACTTTCCAACAAAAATTCCACCCCATGGACGAGCTTTCTTGTAAATGAATTGCAAATTATACACCCATGGAGTGCCAGCTGGTATTGTTTTTCTGTAGTTTTCTTTTGGTTTCCCTCTCTCTCTCCCCTCAATTAATACAATGATATTCATGCCCTGTCATGTCTTACTGCTTAATTATGTACTTTGCAGAACAAAGCTTTAAAAATGAGACTATCAAGCTGGAGGGGGGAAGGGGGAAGAGCAGGACAACCAGATGTGCAGAGAGAGAAAAGGAAACAAAGGGCACTTGAAAGGGGAGTGAGAGATTTAGGATTTGTGTGGGGATGAAAGGATGGGAAGACAGAAATAGAACAAGATGCACATAAGACTTATTGGTTCATTCACTTTAATTTATAAAAAGATATATGCTGTATTAAATAATTCATCTGTAGTTACCTAAAATTATTTAACAAATAGTTGGAGCTGTTTATTATGAGATCTCAACCTGCTTCTATTTCATGAAGCAATAGATGCACACTTCTTGCTGGCAGGGAAAGAATGGTGCATTGTTTTACAAAACTGGAAAAAATCTCAAGGTAAATGAAAAATATATTGGCACATCTTGTGTTAGAAGATATATTTTAGTTGAGTGAAACAAGTTAAGCTAAAAGATATTACAAAGATCTGCTGCACCAATATGTACTTCATTCACAGTAAGGCAGTTTTTCACACATCCATTTTATCAAAACTTTCTTTCTCGAGTGTACTGTTAAAATTTATTTTGCATACACAGTTAAGAAAGGGTATGTAATTAATGAAATAGCTGTTTTATCTTCTATTACAACTTGAATGTTGTGTATATCATGGTACCACAGGCAGTAGGACTCCCAGAGCAAAGTTCTGGAATCAGTTTTGGGTGGGACACAACTACAGGAAACTAATTTGTTCAAAAGCATTTAGGCTCACTGTAGTCCTAAAATATTCTTTTAAAAACAATTACCAACCATTGCAAGTACATTCTATTTTGGCATGTCAGAATTAAAAAGAAAAAATCAGGGAAGAAGAAAGACTTTTTCTACTTGAATTGGAAGGGACCAGCAGAGCCCTTCAGATCCCCACTAATCACAATTTTACAGCACAATCCTACGCCCAGAGTGACCATTAGGGGAAATTAGGCTTTTCTAGTTTTCCAGTTTGTATGAAACCATTTGGAATACAGCTGTTGCCTCCTACCAGTGCCAAGAGAGCTTGGAGGCAAGGGGAGGTTTATTGATCATGAGTTATTGTGTCATTTGCTACTCTCAGGTGGTAACATAACAGTATGGAGCTGGACATCTTTATACTTTCCAATATATCACAGAGAAAAAAATAATTTTGAGGTTCCCATTTCCTTTACAATGTTGAAATCCTTTATTCAGCTGCAGTATTCAGTTCTCATAATTACTATGTAGTCAGCAAATTCTCCCTGATCCTGTATGAAGAATAAATTATTTCACATCCACTTCGATTCTATTTGTATAAATATTTTGTAGGAAACAGGTTGCTTAGTATTGATCTGCTTCTTCTGGTTTCACACATCATATACAATGGTCTTCAAATATTTACTGAACTTGATTCTCCTGTATTGAACGCAGACAGAGAGAGGTGCATTTTCCTTTAGCCTCTTGCTGGTGCTAAGCACAGAAGGAACAGCTTTACAAATGAAACTGACAACTTCAAGACAATTTGTAAAACCAAAGCTAATGTTCTTTGGGGACAACAGAGTTAACAGAAGCATTGTCTTTTAAGCAGTGATCTACTTTAATGTTAAGCAATGATGGTCTCATTTCGTAGCAGGAGCCTTCAATATAAGAAACTGTCTTGTCTTTAGAGAGGGGGCAGAGCTCAGCACTCTGTGGGCACGGCTACATTGCTATTTGGAACCAGAACGTGGAGGCAAGCCTGAGCCCAGCTGAGTCCAACCTGAGCCCAAGGGAGCCAACCTGAGCCAAATGGAGCCAAGCAGAGCCAGGCAGAGTGGTCAAAAGCAGCCATGCCAATGCCAGAAACAGCTGTGTGGAACCAAATCCAGCATCTGAAGTGGCGGCATGGTGAGATGTGGACAGTCTCGCTTTTGGGGATTTGTCTGTCATTGTTTTCTGTTGTCTTGGGTTCAGGGACAGGGAGAGTCAGCCACAGGAAGTGGCCACAATCCTGTCTTTGTCCCAGCTCCCATGTGAAACTAAGGTGAGGTGGTGAACACCTTCTGTGTGTGAAGCATTTTCTCTCTTTTGCATATTTTTGTTCTTAATATTGCTGCTGCTATGGCACATTTCTTATTCCATTACTTTGTGCTTCCAGAAAATTGTTATCTCAACCCATATTCTCTGCCTTTGTCCCTCTCTTATCAGAAGGGTCACAGGAGAAAGAAGTCTGGCTTATATGGAGTTTAATTTCCAGCTGGTGTAAACTACCACAAAAATAAAAATCAAAGAGAACTCATTTGCTTGCCCACATTTTAATGTAGTATCCTCCAGTCTGAAGTAACTTTACCTTCTCCCACAATAGACTATTCCACTGCACTAAATAAGCCCAGTACAAGTGAAAGTTGATCCATTGAAAGAACTGTTTCAGTTTGTTTTAATCAGATTAAGAAAAGATTGAGAAACAGCCTTTTAAATTTTCTTCTGACATACTCTATTATCTAGCTGTCTTTGTGAATTTTAAAGTATTAAAATAGCTACTGTAAGAGAGCATGAATAGAGGTTTAAAGCAAATTTAAAGCAAAGAAGCCCTTTCAAAAAGGGGATGCTCAACATTAAAATTTCCAGTATAAAAAAATGAAGTAAGCTTGGCTAAATCTTTACTGCAAAAATTAGGATATAGAATCATCTAATCATAGAATCATTCGGTTGGACAAGAACTTTAGGACCATCCATTCCAATTGTTAACCTAAGACTGCCAAGGCCACCACTAAACCATGTTCCCCAGGCATTACATCTACACTTTTAAGGTTTTTTTAATGTCTTTTTTTTTTTTTTTTTTACATTTATTTTTTTGCATCTTTTAAGTACCTTCAGGGATGGTGATTCAACCACTTCCTTGGGCAACCTGTTCCAATGCTTGACAACCCTTTCATCTGGAGAATTTTTCCAAATAACCAACCTAAACCTCTCCTGGTGCAACTTGAGGTCATTTCCTCTCATCCTGCCCACTTGTTACCTGGGATAAAAGGCTGACCCACACCTGACCACAACCTCTTTCAGGTAGTTATAGAGAGCAATAGCATCTTCCCTGAGCTTCCTCTTCTCCAGGCTAAACATCCCCAGCTCCCTCAGCTGCTCTTTATCAGACCCAGACCCTCCAGCACTCCAGACCCTCTCCCAGCTTAGTTGTCCTTCTCTGGACATCATTTCAGTGTTCCAGAACTGAGCCCAGTTCATTTGAGGTGCAGCCTCCCCAGTGCTGAGTATAGGGAGATAGTCACTGCCCTGGTCCTGCTGGCCACACTCTGTCTGATACAGGCCAGGATGCCACTGGCCTTGGCCACCTGGACACACACTGGCTCAGGTTCAGCCATCTGCTGACCAGCACCCCAAGGTCCTTTTCTACCAGGCAGCTTTCAAGCCACTCATTCCCAAGCCTGTAGAACTACTGGGGGTTGTTGTGACTCATTTGAAAACCCTGGTACTTCACCTTTATATTTGTGACCTCATACCACCGGCTTTGGCCCATTGATCCTGTCCAGATCCCTCATGAGAGCCTTCATACCCTCCAGCAGATCAAAACTTCCACACAGCTTGGTGTCATCTGCACATTTTCTGTTCCCCTGGTCCAGATCATCAATAAAGTTATCAAACAGGACTGCCCCAATACTGAGCCTTGGGGTACCCCACTAGTGACCAGACACCAACTGGAGGTGGCAGCATTCACCACCACTCTCTGGGCCCAAACATCCAGACAGTTTTTAACTACCAAAAAGTATGCTGTCCAAGACATGCTCAATCAGTTTCTCTAGGATAATGCTTTAGGAAACGATGTTGTAACTCCAGAGATCCTAATGGCTAGGAAGTTTGCACAGTCCAAAGCCATGAATATTGGGTCTGGCTGAGATGGAGCCCGTTTTCCCCACAGCACCCTCACAGTGCTGTGCTTTGTACCAGCAGCGAGCGAGGTGCTGATGAACACTCGACTTTGGGCAACTGCAGAGCTGCGCTCACACAGCAGCCACGCTGCCTCTCACACAGCATCCACACTGCCTCTCACACAGCAGCCACACTGCCTCTCACACAGCAGCCACACTGCCTCTCACACAGCATCCACACTGCCTCTCACACAGCATCCACACTGCCTCTCACACAGCATCCACACTGCCTCTCAAACTTCTCAGCCCCTCCACCTGTCAGCTGGAACTGGGCAAGATTCTGGGAGGGGACAGAGCCAGGACAGATGACTCCAACAGACCAAAGGGATATTCCATATGGCATCTGCTCAGCAATAAAGTTTAAGAGAAGTGGTGGGGGGGAGGGCATTTGTCATTAGGATGTTTGACTTCCAGAGCAACTGCAAGGAGCACTGAAGCCCGGCTTCCTGGGAAGTGTCTGGATGTCACCCGCTGATGGGAAGTAGAGAATAAAGTCTTCTGTTTTTCTCTGCTTCCATGCATGTGACCTTTACCCTATTAAACTGACTTTATCTTGATGTTCACATTTTTTCCATCTTATTTTCTCTCTCCTCCATCCCGCTGAAGATGGGCGTGATAGAGCGGATGGTGGGCAACTGGCATCCAGCCGAGGTCAGCACACCACACTGTACAATGGTGATGTCCTTCTCAAAGAGACTTTGCTGAAACACCATGACTAATCAAAAGTCTGGTCATCAAATGCCATATGATTAATCCTGCCAAAACCAGCTTAATCCAACAGCTTGTCAAATGCTTTAACTCATGCTGCACCTAATTCTTAACCCTTTTTTTTTACTTGGGGAGACTTGCACAATCCAGAACAGAATATACAAAAAAAATACTCTACAGAAGAAAAATGGCTCTTTTGCCTACAAATTACTGCTATGACAACACTTTAAATCCAAAGGGGATATAAGCAAGAAGAACTACTCCAGAGACTACAACTATTTTATATGGCAGAAACAAAAGCATTCATTTTCAACAAGAGATTCTTATGATTAATGTCTCTGTTTCTAAAGGCAGTTCCCACCACATAAAATATAAAATACCCCAGTGCATGTCAGAGTTTCAAACATCAAAAGGCCATACTTAATTCACTAAATCACTGGATGTTGTACACAAGAATTTTCCAGCTTTCTCAGTCACAGTGTAAGGTTTAATTCATTTTAAACTCACACCCAGTCAATTAAATACATGCATGAAACCTATTTTCAGGGTTCTACTCTGACAATAAGAAAAATAATTTATAAAAAAATGTTAATCTCATGCAAAATCTATCTTACCAAACTATAGTAATGCATCAAATGACAAATCACTGACTCCTGGCAATAACAGATATACAACAAATACCATCCCAGTTCATTTGAATAGCCTTTACTTACAATGACTACAGACAACCTAATATCTGTTTTCCATACTAAAGCTCTTTAAATATACTGATCCATTAAACTGTGGGCTTGATGCATTTTTAAAATTTTTTCACTCTTCCCAAAAAAAGTAACTTCCAGAAAAGTTTTAAAGGTATTTATACAGTAAAAAAAGCTGTTGTAGTAAACCAGAAAGCATATGAAACATTCTTGCCCACACAAGTTAAAAAATATTAAGTTATGGAAGTTAGATGCAACAGCTGAAAGCCTCACTTCCAGAGCTAGAAATGTTAAACTGGTTGGACTAAAAAATTTCCTCAAAGCATATGCTACACTCAACAACCACTAGACATTGTGGCATTGCTTAGCTTCAGCCTTATCTATCTGTACAAAATGAGAAAAACACAGATGTAAACAGGTTAAAGGGGTTTTGTGTTTACCTCTTTGCAGCTTCAAATACATGCTTGTAGTTAATACAATTAATTTTTAAAAAATTAAATTTTAAGCTCTGTAAAATCATTACCCAAATGTGGAATCAGATGCACTCAAATAGTTTGATATCTGAGGTGCCCAAACCAGTCCTAAAGTCATCAGCCTAAGAGACTTCGCACAAGATTGAGGGGCCAACTTCAAAGAAGCTGTCAGCATCAAGAGAAACTGTGTCAAAACCTCCGAGTGTTGTTGTTGGGATTGGTTCCTAACCCTGGCAGCAGTGGCTCAAACTCTCAGGCCCCAGGCTTCCCCTGCTCTACACTTTGGGGTGAGCATTGTGCCCTGCAGTGGCAGCAGTCTTGGCCTGTGATAGTACAGTCATTTTCAAGTCTGATTTCAAAACAAATATTAGAGGGCATAACATTATACAAAATTAAGCTTATTATTTCCATGAATTGCCCTTACATCAAAACCTTTCCAGGCCTCTTCACCCCTTTACTTTTTATTCTTTTACTGATGATGAGGTAGTTTCCCGTACTTACAAACATAAAGCAAATTAAAATGTCCTCATTTTCATACTGACTTCCACTACCGTTAGATGGCATTCTCTCATGCCTTTTACACCAATTTAAAAACAAAAATAGTATTTAATTAAAAAAAAAACAAAATGCAATGCTTTTTTATGAATCAGGCACTGCTTATTAAATATAAGAGAGAGTAAGTTTTTTCAAAACAGATTCACACATTTGCACCTTAGAAGCAGTGTACCCTGCTCCCCAAAATTAAATCATTCATTTGCACAGAACACAGGCAGCTACACATTTCTTTAACTGGGACTCAAACCAGGAGAACTTGACATCTGCACTAATGTCTGCTAGCATGTTTTTTAAAAAGTCTTCTGAGCCAGTGGTAGTAGCCTCGGTATTTACAGGTATTGTATGTCTATACCATAATAACCTTTACCATGTGTAGGTATAAATGTTTATTCATTTACTCTCATCTAGATGTCCCATCTAAATAGTCAAAAGATACAGATGAAAGATTTACACATCATCTGTAAGTGTACATTGAACTTCCCCACCATTACAGGATTGACTCTGCAATAACAAATATTGTACACTGAGCTGCTGTTGTGCAGAGATGCTCTGAGGTAATTGAACCATTTTGTCAAAAAATATACAGAATTAAAGAGTCAGAAGTATTGAAACAGGCAGGTAACGTTAGTTTCTTTGACTCCTCCTCCCCCATCATCTAAGAAGAGCTGTAATGAAATTTCTCCAATTCCTTCAAACTAACACTACATCAGAAGTATTTTAATAAGTATAAAATAATCAAAAAATCAAATAAATACTGCCAAATCAAACACCGTAGTTTTGATGAATTCTCTGAATGGATGAGAGCTAGCAGCAAAAAGAAACTCTGTGTTGTAGATAAAAAGCATTTTTCCCCTCACTTTTATCAAGACCTAAAAAGCTCAACTTGCTGCTTTGACTTCCTGCCCCAGGTGCAGAAGAGGCACTCACCACTGCTCCCAGCAGCAGGCAAAAGACACTTGGTCATCCAAAGGACTACTTTTTATCCTAAGTACCAGAACCAAACAAATCTAACTAAATACACAGCAGACAAGCATAGAGACTGCAGAAGTGGAAGACCATTTCTAACACCACTGCACGATCACCCCAGGTTATAAGGCAGTAATCAGTAAAAATAACAGATTTTGTAATCACAGTTTTGTGCATCCCAGTGCCACTTTTTGCTTTCAATATTAGAATGAGAGGAGGGACCTCGGCCAATTTTTTTTTTTATCATCTGGATCTAAATGAAGTTTATGTCCCTGCTTGCTGTTAAATTACAGAGATTAGTAACACATGAGTAAAATAAATACAATCCTTCACATGATTACATTTTAAATTACCACATCTGAGAGGGAAAGCACAAACAACATGCACTTGGCATGTATGGAACATTTGCTGCCCAGGCTGGAAGGCAGGACTTCTGTTCAAAAGCCTCTACCTCTTCAGCCAAAGGAATAATTTATTCAGCTGGCTGCCATAACAGACTTCTCAATAGGAGAAAGTACCTTCTAACACTATACAAATATGGTGGCAATGAAATACGAGAACAAAGAATTATCTGGACTTAGTGTTCATCAAATGCTTCTGAACCTGTGGCCCCAGCCAACACTGCACAGATGCAAAGGTATGCACGTGCACAGACTGCAACCCTCCAATTTCCATCCTGACACTCACACTCTGCCAACCAAGTATCTCAAAGGATTTTATATATTGCAAACACAAGTTTATCAAATGCCTATGAAAGTGACTGATCTGTGCAGTTATGGGTAAAAGGATGCTTCACTTAACCTCAGCTGGAGAATGACCCCTGCATCTCAGCACTGCTTAGATCAGACACCAGTTTGCAGCTGTGTACATTTATAATGTGTTCCTATCAGGTGCTTAATATATAACCAAATCCTACTGCTAACATAATTTTAGTAGTTAATCAATGTTCCCAAGTTCAAAACCAGCAGCTGCTGTGGATTGACAGAGATCCAGCAGCAAGCAGTTTGTTTAGGATTACGTACCCAATTCACTTCCACATCTAAGGATGCTCGTGGTGCTATGAAGCAAGAGTCTCAGCACCATTTTTCTCCACCAATTAATTAGCTCATCAACTGAACACAGCTCAGGGGGCATGGGATTGAAAATCTACCATCAACATCAACTACTCTTCCTAGCAATCACTGGTGGAGACAACAAATGGCCTTGCCAAAACACAGTGTGTATCCCAATGCTACTTGAATACATTACCCTCCAAATAGGAATGAGAGCAGATCACTTGATTAGCTTGATCTAGGTGGGGGAACACTGTATACAACCCCACAACCTACAACCCACACCACAGACTTGGACAGCCATCAAATATTTTTATTTTTTTTTAAAGATAGCCATTTTGATTCTACTTCCCTTAATAACATAATATCAGTATTTCTTTAGTCTTTAAATAGGCTCTGATTTGACACATTATGTGCTTGAAAGACACACAACACCACAATCACAAGAACACCTTTCTCAAAGAAACTTTTCATAAAGCAATACCAGCTCCATTTTGCTCAATCCTTGCAAGCAATTCAGAGGTAATTGCTTTGGACTGCAGAACAGCAACCTCTGGCATGACTCCCACCAGCTGCCTCCATTCACATGTAAACCACAAAGGTTGGAGGATATTTTTCCTCACAGACTTGTCCATGAATGGTATGACATGATTCAGAGAGGAAAAACCCAAAGAGACATGCTATTAAAAGCCTCTCTACACATTCCCAACTAATAATTCAGTTTCCAAGTCTTTCCCTGTGTTCTCCATCATTTCTCTCTCCTGATTCTCTTACTCTGGTAACACTGCCAGACTAGACACTTTTTTTTTTTTTTCCTCT
>VYXF01007842.1:248294-276157 GCA_013397295.1 Polioptila caerulea | reverse complement strand
ACTAGACCCTTTTTTTTTTTTTTCCTCTTACTCTGCTTTCTGTCTTCTGTGCTGGAAAGGAAGCTTTGTCCTATTTGTTTTCCAACATGCTGAGCACAGCTATAGGAGAATCTGCTTATTGCCTCAAAGTATTGTTCACTGATGGGTGAAATAAATAATAGTGTCCTGCTCCTTCTCTTTCCCACACTTTATTCCTTAGCAATGCAAAACAGAGCCTTTACATCAAAAAATAAAGCATTTCTTCTTTCCAGAGGGGTCTCAGTAATGCTACAAAACTGAAGGAAGTGACAGTAAATATCTTCAATCTTTCTCTGGCATCCTTCTGCCAAATAGAGTTTATTTGTACAGGCTGCAGAACTACTTTGGCAAAGGTTTTACTTTCTGAGCATGCTGAGCTCACTTCAGATGGCTGACATTCCCCAGAAGAGCCAGAGAAGAAAGAAAAAGAAACATCTTGGGACTTACAACTTCCTCTCAGCAATACCCTGTCCCAAACCTCCTGCCCTCAAAAATATGTAACCACTATATTCTGTGTACTTTCTAGTGACAGAAAAGCGCTCCAATCTGCCTTCCCAGTTTAAAAAAAATGGGTATTTGTGCTTAAAGGGGAAGAAGGAGCAAGAGCAAGATGAAATTTTTCAAAAAACATTGTAAGTATCACTTTTAAAAGCTCTATTTTGTAACTCTTTAGTTCCTTTCTGCTACTTTTGACATACAAATACAAAGGCTATTGATGAAAGTCGATCAGAAAATTATATTCCTCTGCATGAAGCACTTTAAGCTAAAAAGTCTTCAGAAAGCCAAATTAACTATCTCCCCTCATCAGATCTCCCAGAGACAAGCTCTCAGGACCACAACTAGTAAGAAAATACCCTGGTGAAGTGGCATAATCTTGCTCTCTTTTGTTTGAATCTCATGCCCCAAAATATAATGAAAGCAATTCCATTTTTATCGACAAAATTACCTGCTAAGAAAACACAGACAGCACTGATGACCAAACTGCTGATAGAATTTATAGTATATGTTCATATACTAATTTACCCACAGTAAGTTATTAAACTAGTCCTTCACATGACATTTTGAAAACCAATGAACTTTTCCAGGTATTTGACTATGAAGACCTTCTTCTCTAACACTGGACAATGAAACTATCTGGAAGCCACCAACACATGTGCCTCTCTCAACTTTTGTTTTGATCTTGAAAGGGATCAGATTTTCCTGCCCTATTAGAAAATTTCACATGGGTTCAGATTTAATTTCTGAGGGGCAAGACATCTTTTTTCCCCTCAGTATCTTCATGCATCCCAACATTAATTCATTCAGACACCTTCTCACGCTTCTACTATCTCTACACTACTGAATAAAGATGCCAACAAACCTGCAGAAACAACCCTGCTGCAATGGCTAACTTTAACACACAGATTTCTGATTCTTTTGAAATTTGTTTAAATTCCCTTCTGGGCAGAGGTTCTTCAAATACAGTCGACATTTCTTTCTCATTAATTAATGGGAGTTATTTTTTACTTCAATATTATTTGAATAGTAAATGTTGAAATGCATGTGAAATGAGTTGCCTTACAAAGACACAGAAATTCCTGCTCTTCTTCCTAGTGCACTGAACAGAAATTTGCTCTTGTCAACAAGACAAGACATTTGCTCCCAAATGAGATGGCTCACCACATTAAAATAATTGAAGGAGTAAATCACCATAGTAGATGGAGCACTGACATTGTTATGCCACATTCAGAGTTTCATGTTAAAAACCCAATTCCTAGATCAAAGGACATTTTTGAAGTACTTAATCACTTTTCAAAATAATTTTTTTCTATCTACACTTACAGAAGCTTTCCTAACTTCCTCTCCTTTTCCCACTTTTTTCCTTGGGGTTGATAAAATTCTGATTCATTTCATCTGAAACCCTTATTTCCTAGAAACAGATGATATTTCATTAGACTACATCAGATCTAGGTTCTGTTTGAATTACTTCATCTTCTCGTATTTCAGTTAATTGTCTGAAGAGGAGTCCATCTTACCAAATGACTCTCCAAGTTTCTGTTTGCCAGTATGATCATCTAGTTGACCCCTCTGACTCAACTTGTAGATCCTGATCCTTCAAGTGGTATCTGAAGCAATCTGTGGCCTTCCCCATTCTCCCTCCAGCACTGCCACTGGTAAAAGATGGAATGTACCCACTTTCAATTGTCCTTTTCTTTCTCTCTTTTTGTCTTTCTTTTCCTTCCCTCCTCTTTTTTTTTCCTTTTCCTTTTCTCTTTTGTTTTCTTTTTCTTTTCTCTTTCCTTTCTTTCTTTCATTCTTCCTTTTCTTTCCTTATTTCCTTTATCCCTGACAGATGTTTCTAAACAATATACTCTCACTTCCCCTTTATGGCATTCTCCGTATCAATGGTTCTGTGCATGTTCTTTAGCCAGTCTCTATGAATGCAAGTCATTCAGCACATCAGAACCTGCTGGGAAAACAGGCAGATATGAGAGTAAGACATGAGATGCCTTTATGCCAGAAGGCATGAACGGATCAACTGTTCCTTTTTTGATCTGTAAACAATTACAGAGGTCCTGGACAATGTGTCTTTGCTAGATAAATGAAAGGAAACTAGGATGCTGTTCCTGACGGTTTCAGTGGCCTGAGACCTTTCCTCCAGACTGCCCCCTCCCAGCAAGGAAATCCCACAAAGATGTAGAGTAAAACACCACATACCACTCATGCAAACAAAACCAGAAAAACAAAGATAAGATCCATCAAACTTCCAAGTCACATCATGAAACACAATCTAGAGGTGTGATATAAAAATTCATACACACATCTGTCATGACATCAGTACACTCCTTTCCTTTTAAATTTAATTTAAAATCTATTAAGAAACAGCAGTTGTTATCAGAAGTTTTCAGGTGCCACCAGACAGTTTAATGCCATTTGGCATCATTATTCACTTAAAACTAACAGCAGAAAACATTTCTTTCATAAACCCCTGTGTTCTGGGAAACACAGTGCCCTTTGAGCCATCGGAGCAGGAGCTCCAGCCTGCAGAATACTGCAAAGCCAAGGTTAATGCCCTTCCAAAGCATTTCAGTACTGCTGTTTGTAGCAACCGAAGCTGAACAAGGTAACTGGTGCTGCCCCTGGCTGCCTGGAGTTCATTTTCTTCATAGCAGCCCATCTGGTGCTGTTTGTATTTATGACCAAAGCAGTACAGGTAACACAGTGATGATGCTTCTGCTGCTGCTGCTTGCACAGACTCAAGACCTCCTCTGCCTCAGTAGGCTGAGGATGGGCAACAGCTTCAGGTGGGCAAGGACACAGCTAGGACAGCTGACCCCAAGTGACCAAAGGGATATTCTGTGACACATATCTGATGATCAGCCATAAAAACTGGGGGTTTGAACTTTCCAAGGTAGCTGCTGCTCAGAGACTGGTTGAGATCACTCTGCCTGTGGGAGGTGGTGAGTGGCTTCCTTTACATCACTTGTGGGTTTTCTTCCCTTCACTTTATTCACTTTATCTATCTCAACTCACAAAGTTTTCTTGCTTTTACTCTTCCAACTGTTATCCCACCGCAAGGAGCAGGAGAGGGAGGGTGGGAGGGAAGGGCTGGTAGGTGCTTAAATGCTGTCTGGGTTAAAACCACCACAGAAGGTCTTGACTAGAAATCTCTAATGTAAATTCTTGTGAAAGTTATTATGCTGCTTAAAATATATGTCAGTTACAGACTTAAACACTCATCCCTTGCTGAAATGAAATACCAGAAGTATCATATTCTCAAACTCTATATATGAAAACAAAGCATTTAATACAACTGCAAGATCATGTGGGCATATTTTAAAAGAGATTCCATATTGTAAAGTACTTTCAGAATCCCCATCTTGTAGGGTTCAGAACCCTGGATTATCAAGAAGCATCTCTGTGAATGGAAGCTGTTGTGCAGAGCACCTTTAGGAAGTGCTGCAAATACTTTAAATAGGCTTTAATAATTATATAACCAGGGACAAAACAGAGCAAGTCCAGTATTTCTTCCCAAAAATACTGTACCTACAGTTTCTGTTCCAGTGTTATGCAAATATGGGCTACAACTGTAAGTTTTAACTCTTCTGTGGAAAGAGACTGCATGCCAACAGAAGTGTGCATGCTATTCTTTTTTTATTTTACCTTTATTTTTGTAAGGAAAAAAATGTCCTTATAAAGGAGAGAATATTGGCTAGTATTTTGGGCTTCTGTATCTTATGTATAAATTCAGAGCAGAACTACAACCTCTCCAGCCTCCCTTGTTTTCTAGGTATTTTCTATAAGATTATTTTCTAAAATATTCAAATGGGAGACTAGACAAAACAACCTACTGAGGTTTCTTCCAGTTTAAGTATTTTCTTTCAGATGAACTTTTTGTATTCCACTTTTCTACACAGAGGTGTTCTGTTGCATACTTATGAACTGGTGGAAATGCTGAAGTCCAATGACAGAGCTGTCAGACCCCCAACAATGGAAGTGCAAACTGCACCACCACTACAAAAACTCCTCAGAGTGGAAATAAAACCAATGTTCTCATTTGAAAAAAAAAATGCTAATTTGACACAAGTGTTACTCTGAAGCATAAGCACTAATATTACAAAAGAGGAAATGAAACTGATTCTACAAAAATAGACACACAAAGCAGAAAAATGAAGCTGGCACATACAATAATAGGCTGTGGTATATTACTATGAGAGCTACAAGTAAGATAACTGAACTCTTGTACACAAAAGATTTTGAAGTACAGATGATGATAAGCACAATCTTAAAAAACATGTCAAAAGTTATACACAATCTTTATTAAATATAAAGCATTATCATGTATCAAGTCAAGAAGTAGAAAACCACAAAAAATTAGGCTGGTCAAAAATTTTCTACTTTTTTGCAGAAGCACAATGGTTTCTGAAAAGATGCCATTAAGGAAGGATTTTTCAGAACCAAAATCAGACCTAGCTGCCAACTCATCTCTGTAAAAGAGAATATTATCTGGTGATCACAAAACACAGCAGGGCTGTGTGATATACATACTGAAACACTGAAACACTGTCAGCTTGTCTACAGTGGGCTGGATCTTCTCTAAGAAGAGGAAAGATGGCCTTTCAGCCTGTTAAAAAAGGGATCTGAAGTCTCAGTATATTGAAGAATAGATAAAATGTTTATTTCCCAGCTCAAAAAGTAAGGCATACTACACTTCTACAGTAAAGGAGCCTTTACTCACAACTCTTCCCTGATGTTAAACTAAAGAGCACATGCACATATACACAAGAAAAATGCCCACAGAGATATCCAAACTTGCAGGAAACAGAATACAAACAAATTAAAGCAACAAGTCCCTGTGGTCCCATTTGGAAATACTGCACAGGAAATCCAAGTGGTAAGGTGAAACTATTCTGACTAGGAATGCAAATAGAAACTAAATAGGAAACAGTTTAGTTTAAGTTATATTAAAATATTTAAGAATTCAAGAAGGCAGAAAGAAGACAACTTTGTAATAAAACACTTGCTTTTCATTAGCATTTTTGTGAAGTTTGTAATATCTCTAGAGAATGTGTTGCCTGAATATGAAGTCACATTTTGAATACTGTGTAAGTAATAAGACATCTTCCCCTCCCTAGAAAACACCCAGATCCTTCACTGTAGTCATTTTCCTTCACTGTTCTTCTCTTTACTCTCTCCAGGTTATCCACAAAGGATTTGTCAGCAGCTCCAGCTCTCTTCTAAGAGACAACTCATTTCTGCAAAAAGAATTATTTTCTTCTCTTTATTTACGCCAGGCATTTGAATAAGATAAAATCAGAAACTGTAAAAGATGAATCAATACAAAGCCAAGACTGCACCTGGAGTTTTGCCAGCAAAAGTAGCATTGTTTAACAAAATTACCCCTAAGAAACACTACCAAGTCACTGTGATTTTTATGTGCCCCAAGCTCCCAACATAAAAATGCCAATACTGGATGAAACCACTCAGCCAGTATGCTTTCTGTGTCTCTCAATAGATAAGCTCTGTGGTTTCTGTTGAGGGAGTGCACATACCCTTCCAGTGAGAGTCACCTCCAGATGTTTTCCATTTGTCCCCTCCTCCAACATGAGCTCTGTTACTCAGACATGCTTCACTGTCCCACATTTTGAGGAAAAACTCACCCCCACCCCAAGCCCTGCCAAGGCTTTTTCCAGTCCTGAAGCACCTTCACTGCAGGAAGGCAGAGACAGCAACATGAGGCAATGAGGTCAGCTCAGTGGACCTCTCCACAGAAAACTTCCCTCTGTCTCTTTAATTCTTTTTTCACTCAACTTGTCCACATCACGCATAGTTTTGCGTATCTGTCACGGACAGCTGACGCGGTCTTTTCCAGGCTTAACAATCCTGCTCTGTTTGCTTTCTCCTTACCACACATCTCCTCACAGCTCCTAACAGCTGTCCCATAACTGCCCTACCTGGGGTGTCCAGTCCCAGCAAAGCCTTTCCCAGAAGGACTCCAGAGGGCACCTTGAGCCATTGCCAGAGAGAGCAAAGAAAACAGTGACACCTTTGATGTAAAGGCGTGCAAAGGAAGAAAGATCCTTGACTCCCTCTGCTGTCACCTCCCCAAGTCCTTCAAAGTGACAAGTTAAAATCAGAGAAGGAGCAGAGCAGCATGTCTATCTAGAAAAGCTGAGAACACACTAGCAACATAGCTGCTAGCTTCCCCTCCCAAATCCCTCTGGTTAGCATAAGGGAAATTATTTATTTGAAGTAAAGATGGTAAAGTTTATATGGAACAGGTATAACAAATAAAGACAGCATTCAATGAGCAAGTTTAAAGACCCAACCTGCCTAACATGGATACCCATATTTGGATATATTGTGTTAGAGACAGAAATTAATTTATTCTGTACTTGCATTCATGTTTGGATACAACTGCTTTTTATAGCCTTACCAAAAATATCAAATTTCCCCTTATACTTGCAAGCCGATTTGCGTTTATTACCTTAAAAGATTGAAAGTCATTATTAATATTTCTAATATCCTTTGCTACTTCTTGAACATACACTTCCTTAAAAACAGCCAACTTTTTAAAGTTATACATAGTCAAAGATAAATGCAGCATAAGTTAGAAAACTAATTTTCTTAAAAGTCTAAAGAAGAGTTCATCTCTTCGTATGAAAGCATAACATAACAGGACTTAGTAGTAGGAGAGAAAAGTGATGGGGGAGATACCTATGCATGCATCAAAGCTTCACTTTAATAATAGAAAAGAAATAGGTATCAGGCTGAAGCAGCATTAAATAGAAACTTCATAAGGAAAATTTAAGTATCAAAGAATTTTAATTTTCTCTCCCAAGTTTTTTGTAACATGCTTTTTTTCTTCCAAAAGAGCTAAACTAAACCTGAAAGACCAGTTTACATACCTGCTGTGGCTGCAAGGGACAAAAAAATTTATTATAGGATTTGTACATCATCATGTTAATCACTTCTGCACTTCTTGTCAGCAATCAGTCAAGGCTTCAAACATTTATCTGAGCAATAACCATTGTTTTCAACTAGAAAAATTACTACCTTGTGCCCATTTTTCTTATTAAGTATCATTTTACAAATTAGGGCTTTGATTCTACGAGTATATGCATTTTTGACGAGTTCATGTATTTCCCTGCAAGCCAGCGTGGCTCTCAGCACATAAAGCACAGAGCACTTCATGCTTTGCAAAAGCTTTACTAAGAATTTCAGAATGAAATACTAAAATCTACTCCAGTAACTAATAATATGAATCCAACTGAGAAATGCATGGTAACCTGCTTATTAAAAGGTACTTAAAAAGTTGACCCTATGTAGGTTTCCAGAGCAGTAGGGTTTTGGAATGTGTTCTTGTGATCAAGTTCAAGAGATTTATCATTCTTTCTGGAAAGGGAGAAAAATAACAGACACAGCAGAAGATTAAAGAGGGATAACAGAAAATATAAGAAAAGATAGTTTGAGGACTCTAATATTTAGGCCCTGCCCATAACTTCCTAAGTAATAAAGAACAAAACAGTAATCAATACTCATTTTCAAATCCAGAGTAAACATTTGGTTTATAGCTCACATTAATTCTAGAGAGAGCTTTAAAATGATGTTTTTAGTGGCACAGGATGTTAACTAGAAATGTCAAAATGCACCTCAGCATTGGTGCTTTGTTCTCCCTTTGTCTCGGTTGTTAACTGTGGCCATTAAATCAAAAAACCCAAAACCAAACAAACAGAAAAAAAAAAAATCTGCTTTAATGACCACAATTCACTAATCCATAGCTGATTTTTCATTATGAGTTTTGGGATTAATTTTTAGTATTTTACACATTAATTAACTAGTTTGGGAGAAAACCTTCTCCAGGGGACCATTAATTAATTACAGACATATTGTTTATTAATGCGTATTTTTCTTTTCCAAAACTGCGCCGCCAGAGCAAACATGATTCACTCCCTTCTCTTAAAAATTTAAATTAATAATAAATCTGTTTTACTGCACTCTTAATTGTAGCCCAATTTTAAAGCATCCCCCACCGTGATCAAGCAGGAGCCTAAGGGCACCATTTTCTGGCATAATGAGCACAATCTTTTGAACTATTCTACTGAAGAAGTTTGGTGCTCAGGACAGAGCTTCACATACCAGTTTGCAAGATGCACGTCATCCTGCCATTATGAAATGGCAGCAAATCCAAAAATGCAAGCTAATATAAGATAGTTCACCTCTTAAAGGGTAAAAAAAAAAAAAAAAAAAAGGAGTAAAATAGTAAAACACATGATCATGTGCCAGTCTTAGGCAGAAAAATGAAATAAAGGTATGCCACTCTTTCAAAAGCAGAGGTCGTTCAACTGGGCTTTGTTGATGTTGATAGCAGCTTTATGCATAAGCAAAGAACTTACAGGTACAATACAGCCCTTTAAAATTACGAATACAGCCCCATTATCATCAAGTCACAGATCCTGTCCTAGAAATCCAGCATTAGACCCCAAAGTGTTAAAGTCAAAATTACAAGCAGGAGTCCTGTTGACAGCCTAGACTCTGGTTCCCCAGCTTTTTTTTTTCCACAGGATATTTCTTAATGCTAATGCCAGTTCCAGAACTAGAAGCATTTCAGGAACAAGTCTATAAGCAGAGCAATTCACCATAAGAACTTAAAGGCCACACTTCAGATCAAGAATTGAGAGGTTTCAACTAGCCGGCATTTGCTCTACACAACTCCATAAAAAGTTAGAAACATATCTAAGGAAGAAGCAAATGTAAAGACCAAGGTAAAAAATTGCCGTAATAAGTATGACTCCCCTAGGTTTATGGAGGAAGAATTACACGGTAAAAAAAAGGTATCTCACTTCCCACCCTCCTGCCTAGACTCTCTACTAACCAGAAAAAAGTTCTTCACTTTTCTCTAATGCTGTCCCTCTCCAGCCTTCCCAGTGTCCCTTAGAACAGGAATACTCAAGACATGGTCCAGAATTCCCTTCATTTGACAAGGTTTATTTTTGCTCTGATGCTTTTGGCAGTAAATGTTTCCTCTTTCCAGATAAATCAATCTGGAGCCTCAAAATGACTGCACATTGCTACAAAGGGATAATTCCAGGCAAAAGATACTTTCTGTTGGAAGCACATGGTTCTTTTAAAGGTTCATAGGTGATTTCCATATATAGGATATTCCCTCAGAGCCTCCTGTTTTTTCAACTAACCTCATGGAAGACCAGGCAGAATAAAAGCTTAAATATACATATTATGCAGGTTAATAAAAACAAACAGCACAAGAGCCTCCTTTTCATGTAATTCCTCATGGAAACAACTGATAAGAGGTAAAGCTACAGATTCCTGTAAGAGGGAAAAAAAAAATCAAACCTCAGCAATAAGCTCTGTGTTGCTTGCTCTGGAGTACCAAGTGTTGGGATTTGGGGGAGGAAAAGAAACAGAAGGACTTTTCCAGGGGTGTCTTTTGCAGACAAGCAGTGGATAGGAATGAGTTTCTAAAGGTAAACATTTTATTATAGATGATACTAGGGAGTCTTCACAATTATATTTCTTCAAGCTTTTATAAACAAGTGGTTTGAAACAGTATCTCTTACAGTCTTTATAGTACTTGCACCTCAATTATTTGCAATGTACCATATGGAATCACAGATGAAGCAAATCACTTCTACTTACAGAAACAATTAGAGTATTATAAGTGATCACATATGACAAATATGTGTCAATAAATCAATTGCATGTGCAACAAGCAATGCAAAAAGCTTCAAAAAACTGCAGAAAGAAAGCAGCCCGTAAAAAAGTTCATGAGCCACAGAATGGTGGAGATTGGAAGGCTCCTCCACAGGTCATCTGGTCCAACCCATCTGCTCAAGCAGGGCCACCTAAATCACACTGCACAGGATGGGCAGGTTGTCCAGATGGCTTCTCCACAGATGGTGACTCCACAACCTTAATGGGAAACTTCTCTTTCAGCTAGGTCACTCTCACAGTAAAAATGTATTTCCTGACATTCAGAGGTTTTCAGTTCCCTGTCTCAGTTTATGCCCACTGCCTCTGGTCGTGTCATGTGGCACCACTGAGAAGAGCCTGACTTTGTCTTGTGTACATCCTCCCTTCAGGCACTGCTAAGATTTCTCACTGCACCTTCTCTTCTCCAGGCTGAACAGTCCCAGTTCTCTGTCATTCCTCACAGGAGAGATCCAGTCCCTCAATCACTTTAGAGGCTCTTCTTCATGCCTCTCTTGCACTGAGGAACCCAGAAGCACCTGTATGGCAGGTGTGGCCTCATCAGCGCCGAGTGGAAGGGAGCAACCACCTCCCCTTCCCCTGCTGGCAACACTCCTCACTCCTGCCCCTGCACCCCAGGACACCAGCACCACTTTTGCAGCAAGGGCACATTGCAAGCTCACATTCAGCTTCATGACCACCAGGACCCCCAGGTTCCTTTCTGCAAAGCTGGTCAGTTCCCAGCATAATAGGTTTTAATAAACAGTGTGGTCTGAACTTGGAGACTGAGTCTCTTTTTTAACTCCAGGCAAAATTCCATCTTGCACCCAAAGGCCCTGGTGGGTGACATTCTGGATGTTGTTGTCTCTCAGAGGGGCTCATACCATGAGTGCAAGTTACATGGTCCTGAGGCAAAATGGTGAGGTAGTGAATGGTGACAGTTTAATCTAATTTCTTCCTGATTAATTATCTATTTGAAATCTTGAGGAAGGCTAAGAAGAAAACTCAGATTATAAGTAATATATTCCAACTGAATATCTCCTATCCCTTCTATGTTCTTTGGCACAAGAAAAAGAATTACATTTTCCATTTTTTGCCTTCCTCTCCAAGGGCCTTCTCTCTGATTTTTTCACAAGCAATAGAAACTGAACAAGGAAGATAGCCATGGCATTCTTCTAAATCTTAACAATAAAATAAACCAAATTTACATAGGCTTCCAAGATAAGGATCTACCCACAGTAGAACATCTGCTCCAAAGTCTTGCATCACCACTGAACCCCAGCAGCCTCTTGAAATCACCTCCTCAGCAGTGAGTATTAAATAAACTCATGAGCTCTGCTGGGTCCCAGGGGAATGGGTTCCTCTCTGAGGCTTAACTGACAATACCAAAATGAAACATCATTTTGACTGTAAAAGTCTACATCATGACTGCCTCACCTGTGGATGAATGAAATAATTAGTGCTGGGAATAAATCCACCAGAGCACCTCAGTAAGAACACTGTTGAAATTAATGTGTAAGACAGAACTTTAAGAAAAGGATTCTTGTGTTCCATGACAGTATTTGTTCAAATGTGATAGAATTTTCTTTCATAACTTTTTTTTTTTTACTTTTGAAGAAATTTTATTGAGTATCATAGCTTTGTGTTGAATATCATCACAAACATAGTTTCAGTCCACTGTCTATATGTCCATATAAAATGTATGACTAAGTATTCTTTTCAGACCACTGGAAAAAAAACCTATTCTTAAGATATAAAAAACATATGCAGTCTAACTCACAACTGCTTAGTTACTGCAAACTTAATTTCAAAGATAAAAATACCATTGTCTTACTATTTGAACAGAAAAAAGTCCTGAATTGCTACAGCATATCTTTTTGAAGGGCAAGCAAATGAGGCATTTCCCTTCATCTTCTCTGAGCTTCTGTCATTTGATGATGGCCAGACAAATCACATTTAACTGAGCCATACCAGAGTAATAACTAACTAAATAAGTGAAAAAAACCCAAACCACTCAAGTATTTCTCCAGATGCTGTCCTCTAGTTTCTGGAATTCTGTGCATCTCCAAGGTCATCAGGAGATGCCTCTAACAAACATCCTGTTTGTATCTGGTTCCTCTCTGTGCATGAAGAGCTAAAATAAATAATCACTGCTTTTTTCTTTCTTTTTTTTTAAACAAAAAAACTTTTTCTTCCCTGCAAACCAAGCAAACCTGCAGTCATGAGAGATTTCCCACATCTGAACAAGCCAGGACATGGTAAGAATGATAATAAATTTGACAAGTGGAACTGGCATCATTCTTTGCATGGATAAGCTAAAAAATCTTTTTCTGAGCAAGCATGGATTGCTATTTTCACTGTAAGACTGCATTGGGAGAGACAAAGGAGAGCAGATTGGAGATAATTTAATAAATCTGTCTGTTTGGAAGGCCCATAAATAAATGAAAGCTCCCAACCCACATGGGTTTGCATGGTTTCTGCCAGTGTCTGCCAGTGCCAGCAGGGGCTCCCCCCTCTCCCTGCCCACCCCACTCAGGACAGGAGCTCCCAGCCTGGCTGTGCTCCCCTGCAGCTGGCTCAACAACTGGCAAGGACTTCAGAACATCCTTGTCACCACAGACAAGGTGACAACACCAGCTTAAGAGCAGGACAAATAGCATAAAGGCATACAGTGAATGTAGATAACTACACCAAGATTCTTTCATAAATGCAAAGAGGTGCAAAGAGGTACAAACAGGAAAGAAAAAAAGAGGAAATCAAAGAAGCATATCTGTTCCTAAGAACCAACCAACAGCTAAGGGCACTGTATTTGAACTGTGCTGCAGGTTTTGTCACCTTACTGGTTAAAAGGGAAAAACTAAAATGAAACCAGAAATTGTTATAATAAGAGGACGACCAATTACAAAAGATAAAGAAAAGGATGGACATATTAGCCCCATGGGAGATGGGATAGATGTGTGCAGAGGTAGTTTTCCAAAAAAAGAAAAAAAAGCCAAACAGAACAATCAACTTAACAGAAGAACTTCCAAAAACAGTAACAAGTGAAGATCTTGTTTCTCTGTCAGAAAGCAGTAATAACTGTTACTGGAGAGATAAAAATAATTAATGATTCAGCTCTGTACAAATTTCAACACATTCTCCTTCTAACAATACAGAAAGGAAAAATTCTTCATCTGAGACAGTATTTAAGAAAAACAAGCCAAAATATGCATCCTCTTCACTACTTCTTACAACATACTTGGGATAATGAAAAGTCTTCCAAATCTCAAAGCTGAAGGGCATATCTGACCTAACTAATCACAGCAAGTGACCTCAGACAAATTCCTTCAGTGTTGAATTTTCAAGACAGATGACAGAAAACAAGTCCAAGAACACCACGAAGCCACCCTCAGGTACAGTTTCAGGATTGCCATGCCTGAATCTCAACGGAGAAAAAGGTAAAGATCCATTAAAAGAAAATGGTGCTGAGTGTGATTGTGTACAATAATAATCTACTGAAGTTTACCCTCCTTCTAAAAGAAAGTATTTCTTTCCTCAAACATATATGTATGGAAGAATACCTTTCTGTATATGTGAGCTATCAAAGAAGTTCATATACAAAGAAAAGCTTTGCTGAGTACATGGCAATAAGAAAAATGTGGTAAGCCACTGGATATCCTGGGTTGGCACATCAGTGAACATCTTCCAAAGCTAGTAATGTTTTTATTTCTCAACAATGAAGAAGGTGAACACCTGGATTCTGCTGGAAAACTTAATTCAAGTGAAGTAATAACCTCAGAGGGCCCACAACACAATCAATTCCAGTTGTTACTTCGAACTGGTTATAAAGCATTTTGTGCTCTCTCAGCAGTCCTGCTTCCATCATTTATCATTAAGTTTTCAGCAGCATTCACAATTATTTTTACTTATTAAATTACTGACAATATTTAATATTTAAATAACCTGTAATATTCAAGTTTGAATTTTTAAACCTGATAAGGAGAATTTCCATACTTGAAACGAACATAAGAAGTACTAGCAGGACTCTGACTCAATTGGCTTAGAAGTAGAAAAGTTTGCTGGAAGGGGAAAAAGATAAATTCCAGAATATATAGGAAAAAGAGGTCTAAGGCAATAATTTCTTTAAACTTTAATATCATCCAAATGTCACTGTTTTGTGTACATAAAATCCATTTTGTTTGAATAAGCCTGTAATCTCCTTTTTCTTATCCCTTCCAAATAATTGACAAGAGATGTCAATTGACTCAGAACTTTGATTACTGTGGATGGGATCCTGCAAATATAGGGTTGTCAGCAATATTGTGACACAAAGCAGATGAGGCAGTATACATGCAGAATTTCTCAGGAAAGCTAAAATGTAAACAGGTAATTTTCATTTAGATTTTTTCAGGAGAAGATTTAGATGTAGTCATGTCTGTTCATAGTGTGGCTTGGAAGAAAAAAAAAAAAAGAACAAAAGCAGTAATATCTTAGTACAAAGTAGATGGAAGAGACAGATCTATCAAGGAAGTGACATGATTATTTCTTGCCTCACAATCAAGAGATTGCTCACAAGGCCAAGAACAAGAAGATATGGATCCCATCACAGCATATTGTGCTTTGTTACTCTATTTAATCGATCAATAAATTACTATATCCCGTATGTCCCAAGAAAATAAACAGCAGGATTTATATGTAAGCATACTTCATCAAAGTAATAATAGCTTACATTCAGACTCCACATTCCTGGAATGCATACATCCTCTTATCTGATGAGCAGAAACTTCCCAAAATACACATGCACAAGTGAGAGAAGTAGGCTGGAAATTCATCTTCATTTCTAAGTGTTTCTCTGATAGCTAAAACACTTGAATGCAGACCACAACTGAGCTATATATGTCACCATTTTGGCCAAATCCTCACCAGTCACTGCTGCAGACGTGGATTCAGACCAAGTTCTGCTCCTTTGCTCCATCTATCTTCAAAGAAAAGTTAAGCAAAGGACACAGGCATGTTAACTAGTCACATGAACCCTTCTTCTATCCAGTTTCTACAGAAGAAAAGGCCAAGAAAGGGGAGAGTAAGCAGGCTCACACTTGATTTAAGCATTTTTCTTATGCCACGAAAATACTACACACTATCTAAAAGGTAATAGGATGCACTCACCAAACACACCAGGCAGAAGCACACACAACTGAACCTATTGATGGCTAGGGCAAAAATTCAAACCACTGCCACTCAAAAGATGTAAGGGGTGTGCTAACATTAAAGCTCTTTCTCAGCAACATAAGAAAGTTCTCAAACTTTCATCTCCTAAAGGCCAGGTCTATCCCCCAACATTAAGAACAATTCCTGTACTGAATGGGTAGAGTCAATGCCAAGTAAATCTCAAAACCTTCCACATGGTCTCAGGTTTTGCTTCAAAGCCTTGAAATTGACAAAAGAAAGCAGCTATTTCATTGTCAGTTTTTCTTGGTGGCTTTCCTGCCACTTCTCAATTACTTACCAGCTTTCATTGTGGTCACCTAGATCTAGATCGTTCACCTGAAACACAATTGCTAATATTACCAATCTAGAGAAAACAAATTTTCACTTTAAGCAGATGAGAGCAACTTTGTAAGACCTGAAATGCTGGCACTATTCTGCTATAGATGCACACACATTAGCATCACACATCAGTTCTAAGAATTAGGACACAATTCAGATTCGTATTTTGGTGGAATGGCCTAGACACAGTAAATCTGTTGGGCAAGCTGATGTCTAAGCCACCTGCTGCTAGGGAACCACTGGAACAGCACCACATCCTCAGAAGTGTAAGAGAACAGTACTGGGGAAAAGAAGACATAGAATTAGGAGCAGTAGGAACATAACCCTTTTCCTGGGAAATCTGTCATAAACAGGCTCAGGAGACATCATCATCCCCACCCATCTTCCCTCCCAAAGGCAGCAGTCTGGAAAGATCTTTATCAGACACACAAAGACCTCTCTAATCCAAAAGGATGGTCATCCTGCAGGAGCCATCAGATTACATTATTGAGCCTTTACCTCCTTCTTGTCACCAAAAAAATATTTGCCTGTGTCATGCATCAAGCAACACCTCAAAAGCAGCACCTTCCAATACTGAGTTGTCTTCTCCCTGGAATTATGTTTCCTCTCATTTGCTTTGTGACAATACATCCGAACAGACACATTTTTCCAGACACTTGAACCACCTTTGTACACATTTGGCAAAGTAATCTACCCACCAGATGAAGTTTTTCTGACCCAGTTCCCTGGTATTATTTAGAAAATGCTTTGATACCTATACTTCCAGAGTTTTTTTTTCCAAATTCTGTTTTAAGGTTTTTTTTATCTGTCATGTATGGACTTCTCTATCAAGCTACTTACTATAAATAAAATAGCAAAAAAATGCAGAAAAGTTATTAAGTGTATTGTATGCCACCTGCATTATGGCATTCAAACGCCTCTTGTTCCTGCTTTACAAAGCCTTACTTTTTTCCATCTACACCCTTTCCTTTAACTATTCAAAGTCAAAATAATCTCTACTGAAAAGTTGTTGTTCAGAGATGGGTGTCCTTTAAACCAAGACATTTTTCATGCCAACATCCCACAGAGGGAGTAGCCTTTTTATTTGGGGTGAGAGAGACTGTGAGAGCAAGCACATTACAGAATCAAGAAGTAACTTGGCAGAACTCCCTCCCCTTTCACACACTTCCACTTCAAACACACAGAAGTTGTTCCATGAGTGAAATAAATGAAATTTGGCTTCCTCAGAGTTGGAGACTCTAGATGTAGTAAGGAGTGGATGAGTATTAAGGATTTTGCTGAAGTCACAGTACTCATAACACCTCCAACCGCATTCTCATATGCTCACAAGAACTTGCATTTCAGCTTTGCCGTCAGAGCAGATTCTTATCTCTACCCCTCAGCCAGCTCACATGCTTTTCCACCAGGCATCTAGGCATCTAGTGTCAGCCAGCTTCAAAGCCAAGTCAGACACATGCAGCAGGCACAATCACAGTATCCTAATTTCCTAAGAAAGATGGCCTTAAAAAACAAGTGCTCTTGATATCAGTAAAAATTAACACTAAAATTCAGCTAAACAATAGCAATAAAACTCACTAAAAGAAGCAATAATCAAAGAAATTCATGTTTATTTTGAGTCTGAAGATTATTTTCTTTTGATTTCATTGTGACATTGATATTGATTTATTTAGTGCACACGCATATGACTGAAGGTCTTAAAACATGATTTAAGGGCTCAGAGAAACCAACAACAGAAGGACAAGAACCAACAGCTTGTGACTGCTGACAGTAACTCAGAAATAAATCATAATAGCAAGCAGCTAAACAAAGGAGCAGGTTACCCCACTCTTGAGATGAGTTAATTCACAACATCAACACTGTTATTCCAACAAATATGCTACAATTCAGCCACTTGTTATTGGCCTTGATCACATTGTAATGAAAAATAAATTGGCTCCATCATTATAAGGCAGAGTGGACTTGTTACACCAGCGGTTCAAATATATCAAAGCAATCCTGCATAGCTGGAAATTATTCATCTAAACTTTGACAAACTACTGAAGCACAAATAAAATGTTCACTCAAGGAACACTTATTTATGTTTTTAGACTGCTCTTTTCATGTAGTGCTGTTCCTCAGAGGTGCTCATTTTCTACCGTGATATTCAGTGTAGATAATCAGTGCTTCCCCTAAAACAACAAAACACATTCTAACTGTGCCAGAACCCACACTCAGAGAGTGAAACTTAGGTTGCTTTGAAAAAGAGGGCAGCTACTTTTGGGAGGGAGGGTGGTTCACAGTTTGCCATTTTCAGAGGATAAGGTACTTTTTAGGACACAAGGAGAAGGTGTCTTACTCAAAAAACTTTGAAAAGAGGCAAGAACAGCCCCTCTCCCATGATACTCCATGACAGAGGAAACTAATCCACAAACCACTGAAAACACTGAGAACCTTCCCACTGATTTCAGCACGTACTGACACAGGCCTATGTTTCAGTTCCCACAATGTGACCAGTATGACAAAAAGGAAGAGGCTAAAGGTTAAAAAAGAAAAAACAAAACCATGCTATTGCTGCTTTGAATGAAAGACTAGAAGAAGTGGTCTGTATCCACTCCTTTATTCCTATGAGTCTCTGGAAGATGGCACTACATCTAAGGAAGGTGAGCAGGCTACCACTAAATCCATTAAATGAATTAATTCAGTGTTCTCATGGACCAAAACAAAGGTTGGCATCATTTACAAAAAATGCTTCTTTCATTTAAAATTTAATCAAAGCAATGCAAGAGCAGGTATTAAAAAGTGAAAAATCTTACACTACTCCTTCTTATTGTTCTGACCTTATGGGTAGGACTAAATACAGCAGTAAGATCCCTGAAACAATTCTACAAATAAAAGTATTTTCTAACACACTATTCACAGGATTCACTGCTCATGAGTCTTTTGGTCCTAATTTACTGGAGAGATTAATTTCATAACCGACAGAAAGCAATTATCTGGTACACTTGCCTGTCATGTCTGACATCTTAATTTTTAGTAGTCTCTCTTCAAAAGACAGACAACTTCCTGCAGTGTTGTACATTTTTCAGCTACTGCAAGCAATTAAAGCAGGTAGAATTAAGAGCCACTGAACTGCTCAATTTATTCCCCTCAGTTTCTGAGAGACAAACAAGTAAGCACCTCATGTAGCACCTACAATATGCAGAATGAAGTGGCAACCTACACAGCTGCAAATGCAGACCTTGCAGCTTTAGAAGGGTCATCTTCCTCTTCATGCCACTTTCTCTCCTCCATCAGAGATTTCAGGTCCCTGCTGGCCACTTTGTGCTCCTGGTGTTCTGGTCACAACTTGGAAGGCTAAAACATGAGTCCTGCTGCTCTACCTGTCAAGAACACAAAGTCCCTCTGCAAGTTCATCACTCCTTGTTCAAGCACTGCCTCACAGGTCAACCTCCCTTCAGGAAAGGGGAAACACAGGCTGAGAACAGATACACAGCATCTGTCAGCAATGTAAAAGAGCATCTTTTCACTAACCATACAAGGAGAATGTGCTGCTTGTTAAATGAAGTTTCTGTTTCAATAGTAGACCATTTCATTTTTTGTAGTAGGAGGCCCAAAGCTGACAGCTTTGGACAGCTTGGAAAACGACTTCCTCTCTCTTCTTATCTGATATTCCCACTTCTTGTCGTCTTAACTCTTTTAATAACTGTTTCCCTGTTATATCAATACTACATATACAAGCCAGAAGACTAGATCACTTTTTTAATATCATGCTGTGGTCTTAATAGTGTTTTTCAGAATGGCCTCCTAAGACCAACATGTGCACCCACTCCTCTGCTCACAGATATTGTCTCCCTTAGAAGCAGGTGTTATTAAATCAGGCACATTGTTGTTACCAACGCCTGTTTCATCTTCTGATTTGAAGGACGTTTGAAAAGAAAGGAATTAAGTGATACCTGGTACAGCTCATTCTCTGATTCACACTTTAGGCTTGAAAATCAACAAAAACTGTGTAGAGTTTGAAGAGATAATAAGGACAATAAAAAATCTCAACACACTTTTCTTACTTCTAAAAAATGACACCTGAAACTATGGAACCAATTGATGCAAATGTCACATCAAGCTCTTCCATATTTACAGGAAATGGAAGAAAATTCTTTTGTATGCCCTTCCCACTAGATGTCCCTTACTGCCTCTGCAGTAGTTCACTGCAGCAATCTGTCAGATTCCATTAAAAACATATTTGAAAGATTATTTCTTCCCCAACCACCTTGAATTTAAATAAAAATTTGCTCAAGTTGCCCCTGTTAAAGCAGAAAACCATGTTTAAAGAAAATAAATGCAATCTGCAGATAAACCATCCTGGGGAAGGGAAGGGGACAGAAGAACTGCCATCTTCATATGACAATGCTTTTTAACAAATCCTTTCAAATTCTGAGTCAAATTTAATACAAGGTATTACTATTTACTGAGTAGGTTATAGCACAGATATACTACTGTAGCCTTCAGAAGAAAATACTGAACAGAACCAGACCAGATTTGTAAAACAAGGATTTAGAGTTTACTAACCACATATCTGCATGTATTCTCACAGGTGTAACTTTTAGTGGAATCAAGTTCCATGAGTGTTACAAGAGAAAAAATATATTCAGGACCACTGCATGATGTAACAGAGTTCCTGGAAAGAGAGCCTGACCCAAGACATTCACTGCAGACCTGAGAAGGTCAAGGTGAGTTACAGCTTTTGCAATGCATGTCAGAAAATCAAAAAACATTTATTTATATTGCTGTATTTGAGCATCAGTGTGATCTCTTTAGAAAGAGACAGAGTTTGATTTGATCCAGAATCCAGGACATTACATCATCATTTATTTATTCTAGAATCTGGCATTACACAGCAGCTATCTCACTCTATTCAGCCAAGAATTTAAGCTGACAGCAGGCAATGAAGAAGAAATGCCAGAAGTGTAACATCAACACATGAAAATACTTCCATTTGCTTCCAGCTATGGTGGCAGAGGGAAGTACAAGGCAAGCATTGACTACAATATGACCAGTCACCACACCAAGGCCTACACCTCTTCCTGCATAAACTTGCTCTGTGGGATAACCTGCACTGACCTGGAACTCTCAAGCACAAATGGTGGGCAGCACATTTTAGAAGTTAACATGTGAATCACCTCACAGATAGGTCAAGAACCCAAACTGATTAGACTGAATAATCAAGTATCACTTTTACCAATAGACTAGATGCTGGTTTTGTACTGTTGGGTTGAGTTTCTTTTTAATTTCATAATAAGCATCTCTCCCAGCTGACACATGCAGCAAGAAGCCAATGCAGCAGCACTATCTGTAAAGTGTTCTCTCAGGAGTGATGTTTTTTTCCCTGCCTGTTACAGTATGAGCCTACAGTTACAGGAATCATCACAGGCAAAGTTCTGTAAAGTATTTTCCCTGCATGCAACACTTCTCAGCATCAAACAGTATTAAATGGCCACTCTTCTTAAAACATTCAGTTGTACTTCATTAAAAAAAAAAACCCAAAAAAAAACCCTAAGTGTTCCATTCAGACCCTTTGATTAACAAATTCTTCTGGCAATTATTTAGAAAATGAAAACATGTTTGAGCAATATGCATGTGTTCATTCACATGCACATCATAACACTATTATCTGTAGGTTTCTTCTAGCATCACTGAGAAACACTAAAGGCATATCTAGACTATGTAAGGTACAAAGACATTTAACCTACCTCATCAAAGCTGCTATCTTCCTTCTTCAAGGCTTTAAAATAAAAAGAAAAAAAGAAATTATTATCTGTACTGTATTTCAATGAACACAAACCACCAGAAAAGAAAAAACAAAAAAACAAATAAAAACTAGAGCATCATTTTCCTGTTATAATAGGAAGGAATAGGCTGGCATGAATAACAATTTTATACTCAAAATCTGAATCTGTAAATTGAATGTAGAACTGCACAGAGGGTTTCTAAGAAAGTAAATTTACATATTTATGAAAAATATCCTCTCAGGTTAAAGGAAATAAGAGTTTTTAAGGGTGACTTGGTTTTTTTTATTTTAATTCCTAGTGAGTGTGAAAACCCTTTATGGAGAGCTTGACTGAACTCCAAAAAGTACGACAAACACCTAACCATGTATTCAGTTTGTCAAGTAATAACTCTTTATGAAATAGCATGCATTGTAACATGCTTTTTATCTTTTTCTTTTTTTTTCTTCTATAATTTTTAGTATTACTTACACTAAAGCAGAAGAGATTTCTTTCTTACATGGTTATCAAGCAATTAATCAACAAACATAGGAGAGAAAAACAGAGCAGAAATTATGTGAACTGGTAGGAAAATGAAGACACGGATGGTTCTGCATTTGTAGCAAAGATTAAGCTGATGAAAAGTTTTACTTTAGCATACTGGACATCTTTATTGAAATATGAAGAGAATTAATTTCTCCCAATCTGCACTGAACTGTGTCAGTCCAAAGGAACAAGACTGGTTCTTTTTCTCTACTAGACCCACAAGGGACTGCAGTCCGTGTGCTGCACGCCATGACCTGAAAGTGCTCTTTGTTTCCCTCTCTTGAAGAGCTAAAATTAGATAAACCATTGCATTGGTGATTGCACTGTTTCTTTTCAGTTTAAATCACAAAGGTTTTCAGTTTGAGGGAGGTTATCTGAACAAACATGCAGGTCGTGCAGTGCTGCACCAGAACGGTCCCTCCTCATCATTTAAGCAGCATAATGTTTCTTACACTCCTGCATATTTCTGCAGGAGATAAATATTTAAGCACATAGCAAGGCTGACTAAACTCCAGTAGTTCTTTTTCTCTTTTAGATGCTCCTCCTGCCTTCAAATCACTAGGAATTTCTAAACCTCTTCCATACCTTGTCTTCAAGAGCAAGTGTGTTACCTGCTTCAAAAACAAAAACAACCAGAAAAAAACAAACCACAAAAAATCAAAACAAACAAAAGCCCACAACAAACAAACAAAACCAAACAAAAACAAAAGCAATGCCAAAACTGCAGAAGCTGTATCAGAGGTGGTACAGAGGTAGTACCACCTGTGCAAACAGCACTGCACCTCCACAATCCCCACCATGGGCAGCAAGGCACAAATCTCAGTTATCTTTGTACAGAAAAGCAGGGAATGTCCAGCCTTCCTTTGCTTTTAAACTCCCATTTCTATAGGACATGAGACATGGCTTCCCTCACACCTTTGAAGATCGCTGCTTTACAGTTACTCATCTAGATCTCATGCTCAGTGACACAAACAATGAAACAAACCCTGGTATTTTGCTGAAGAGATCTGAGGCATACATTGTACATTTTGATAGTTAAATGTATTTTTATGGTTTGAAGGGTGACCAAAACATTTTCAGACTGCCAATCCCAAGTACTCAGAACTATGAGTCAGGAGAGGGAAGGGAAGGGAAGGGAAGGGAAGGGAAGGGAAGGGAAGGGAAGGGAAGGAGAACCTGTGGAACATTTTTAAGAACACACTTCTAATCTCAATTACCATTCAGGTCACAATGACACACAAGCTATAAATTAGTAAATGACTCACCTAGGCCATGCTGACAAGCTTTTCTCCCTTACCAAAACACAAGATTTTCACATGACCAGAACATTACAGGAATAGACAAACAGATAGCTAAACAAATTTCACAGCGTAACAGAACAAGAAGAAATGGAAATCTGTAGTCCATTGCATATATTTGGCTTGTCTTTAGCTTCTACCTTTGATTAAAAGAGAGCTTTTAAGAATCACAAAAAAGTATCAAAGTTCTGGCCACTCATTCAATGAGATTCTGTTTAATAATATTATCAGTCTCAATCAATTCACTACATAGCATCTCCCAAAGAAGACCCCAGTGCAGCATATTTTATAGAAAAAAAACTATATTAAAAATATATTTTTCTCCTTGATGCAATCTTTTCCTTTTTAAACTTTAAAAAAAAAAAAAAGTTCTGCTGAACTTAAAAAAAATAAACTATTTACAAATGAACTTCTCATTATCTCAGGTATGTGAGCTATGTGGATGTACATCAGAGGAGATTAGTAGAGATAACCTTTGTATCAGTGAGGAGCTAGTAACAAAGCCCAGGGATGCTCAGAAAGGCCACAGATTGCCTTCAGCACACCGAGATCAATCTCAGCAATGTTCTCTCTCTTTGTTTCTTTCTTTCATCCTTTTCTCCTTCATTTCTTTGTAACCTGGTGTTAAGTTTTTCACTAAAGAAACTCATAAGAAAACAGAAGTTAAATGTCATGAGCTGAAGAGATCTCAAATGTGATTCTGGTGCTATATGAACTTCAACAAATGCATAGCTAAGAACTCTTCACATAACTAAAAGATGACTATTACTTTTCTTAAATTATTCACTAATAATTTAATTACATTTATTATCAAAGGGCAAAACTAAGAACCAAACCTAACAAAGGTCTAAATGCTAAATTAAACAGTGAGTCAACTGAATCCCTGAAATTGGTTAACATACAGTTATGGTGTATTTATTTATATGGTCAACACAGCCTGTAAGCAAGGAAACCAAATTTTTTAAACTAATATGGATGTTCATATAAAAATGAATAAGCTGGCAGAAACTTATGAAGGAAAAGAATTATGTATATTTTTCAGATTCTTAGCCATTTAAGTCCTTTATGATGAAATAACTTTTAAGAGAGACACTCCTTAAAACACTGGAAAGTTTCTGCCAGGAGAAAGGGTACCTAAGCTGCAAAGATAACTAATTTCTCTAGAACTGGAAGCATGCAATTTCTGCAGCAAAGAGCCACCCTGTAGCACCACAGGCCACACACATTTCCCCCAGCACACCACAGCACTGTATCATCCTGTGCCACATTTGCACATAATGGCACAAAGCGAACGCTCAGGAAAAGGCTTGCTGAATGGGCAATTTTACACATCACCATTTTCAACTCAGCAAAACAAACATTTTCAATATTAGGTATTCTAAGAGTTACAGGACTGAGCTCGGTTTTGTTTGATGAGCCAGATCTTCATCAGCCTCTTCCAGGAAAGCCGCTGGCTGCAAAGCATCAGTTCGCAGTTACGAAAATGGGTCAAGTCTTCCTGAGGCTGCTGTTGGTACCCTTTGGGCCTCTGCTGTGCCCCAGGAATAACTACACTGTCTAGAGATGGTGGGGAAATAGCTTCAAACATTACCTAACATACTTTAGTGTACTGTGAAAAAACCCATAAAATTAATTGCAACTACAACTTCTCAAATTGGAAGGATTACTTGGTGGGGAGAAATGGGTCTGAAATGCAGTTTATTGAGTGTTATCCTCCAAGTTCTAACCACAAAAAAAAAAAAAGCTCACTGCCAATGACAATCAGGATACACTTCCATCACTCTTATCCAAGAGGCTAATATAAACTTGGGTATTAAAATCTGGTACTAAAGTTTGGGATATTGCAGTATTGAGAGAATTGCATTTTGCAGATGGAATAGTGCCGGCACTGGGAGAAGGGGTAACAGAGCTTTATCACTTCAAGAGTGATCATCAGATCCTTCCTACTGCAACACATGAAGGCTTGACCCCCTAATTATTTGATTCAAACACCATAGTACTTTCACAGCATTTATATGACTACACTCATGATACTATACCTACAAAAACACAGACATTGAAGCAGAACAGAGAAAGTTAATATCACTGTTTTATAGAATCACAGAATGGTTTGAGTTGGAGGAGACCTTAAAGATCCTCCCAAATCCCTGTTGTGGGCAGGGACAACTTCCACTGGACCAAGTTGTTCAGAGTCCCATCCAACCTGGCCTTTATCACTGTCAGGAATTTATTATTTATGACAAATCATAACTGAACAGATGACTGAAAAAGTTACAAATTAAATACATATTTCATTTGTAATTTGCCAACCATACCAAACAACCAGCAGCACTTACAAAAAGAGCTTTAAAAACCAAATGTCAAATACCCAGAAAGACTTTTTCCAAAGAGAGTTTTGTTTTCTCTCCTTCACTTCAGCATAAGAGTTAAGTACAGCACATGTTTTAACCAAGGATTTCCTGGTATGCAAGTTTAGAATTTCTTTGCTTGGGCTTATCTGTGGCTCTGGTATCAGGGAGTAGACTACCTCCAAACCTCATACAGACAAATTAGAAGTTTTTTTACTCGAAGTGCAGTTACCAGAATGATGATCAATATATTTGAGCATCTGAAGATTGAACAAACTTGCTGGCAGCAGCTGTGTTTTAATCACAAAAAACCACCAGCAAACAAACAAACCACATACCAGACCACACTCCTACACTTCTGCACATATACACACAGAACTGGAGGAGCTCTCAGACATAAATATCCGTGTATCTAAAACCAGGCCAGAGCTCCCAAGGAAACTAAAAGCTTGTTTAATTTGTGCAAAATGACAAAAAGAGATGATCACCCAACCGAGCCAAATAAAATGTGCAGAAATTACCAGCCAGAGGGGCCTTGATCCCTAAAAGGCATTAATGGGACTGTCACTGTTACAACAAAGCAGCATCCTCATTCAAAACATTTTCTTTGTTAATGACTTCCACCATTAGTAAAACCCTTTCACAGTTCTGTGGAGGAGTGTCTCTGTGTTTACACATGCACAGAGACATTTAACAGACCAAACACCTGACTGCTCCGTTTTTTTTCCTCTAATCAAAGAAAGTTAAATGTATTTTATAAGTTTAAGACTGATGATAGGTGAAAGCTGTTTTCATATAAGGACAGAGATATTTGTAACAGTGACTTCATATTTGTTTTACAACTGTAACTTTGCCTTTCCCCTTGAAACTCTCTGGTTTGCATGTAGGAATGAGCTTTTCTCAATCTTTTTCATGCTGGAGTAGGACAATATAAATACCTGATTTAAAACACAATCATCCACTTAAAAGCTTGCAGTGCTTGAATGCATACACAGCATGTGAAAAATTAAAATGCCCAAGTGTGCTGGCACATCTCCTAGGTAGGGTTATTGGGGGAGAACCAAAGGCCACAGCTCCTGGCTGCGGCACAGGCACTTCACAGCCTCTCACGGGGACAAAGCAGCTCTTGCAAGCTGACCCACGCCTGCCAGCCAGACCGGCTGGAAGGGAAGCGCTCCCAAAAGGACAATGCACGGGTAAAGGCTGTGGAAGGGCCCATACAGAAGGTCTGCGAGGACAGGGGCTGCTGCTTCTGCTCTCGTGTGTTACAGCACTTCCTCCAGCTGCTCCGTCCCACCAACTTGGGCATACTTCACACCTCCTCCGAGGAACCTTCTCTCCCTGTTCAGCTGCGTGTTGATGATGTCAGTAGGAATTAATGCTTTAAACAGTGAATTAAGCAACACAGTGTGCCAAAGAGAAACACCAGTCCGAGCAGACCAGAACTCTTCGGCATTGTTCTCAATAACAAATTCAACTGCAAAATAAACTGGTGTCAAAACCAAACACGGTGTGGAGGCACTGGGAGGTAACACGCTTGGCAGTGGCATTCAGATGACGCTACCTCAGGATGCTTTATGTCAGTGACAGAGCGACAAGACTTCACAGCAGATGACAGACAGACTTCTTTTGTCTGGCCCCCTAAATCACTGAGCCGCTAATACCTGCTTCAGCATCTCACACCTCAACTAAAAACAACCTGCAGCCCGTACAAAAAACAAATTACCAGACCTGCAACAACATGAAAATAGCCGATTGCTTTCTGTTGAGGTTTCTCTTTGGCAATGGGGGCACGTGAGCCAAGTCTCATTTACAGTTTGTTCTTCCCAGCCGATTTGGGGCTAACTCCATCACAGACCCACTGCTGGGGCTACAGGAGTAGTTTATTTCCCGAGCTTTCGTCCCAGTAAATGTTTTCCGGGGACGGTGTCGCGGGTGTTTCCAGCCTGACAGCGCTGAGCCCACCGCCCCCGTCCCCTCCCTGCCGGGACCCCCGGGTGCCGGCCAGCGCCGTCGGGGCCCGGGCCCGGGACTCACCTATTCGGCCGAAGCTCTCCGATAAAGTTCTCCGCAACTTTTTCATCCTGCTGATCTTCTCGGCGGACTGCGAGTCGATCATGTCACACATCGGGGGGCGACCCCCCCGTCCCGCCAGCCGCCACCGCCGCTGGCCTGGCTCCGGGGGAGACACCGCCCCT
>VYXF01007842.1:206629-247831 GCA_013397295.1 Polioptila caerulea | reverse complement strand
GGCTTGGGCGGTGGAAAGAGGCACTGGCAGGGCGGGCGGGGGACGCTGCCCCCGCTGCTGCGGTGGGGCGCGGGGGGAAAGGGCACCCGGCCCGACAAGTTAAAATTTGGGGTCCGTTCCACGTACGTCTTCAGGCACAGGCAGATAATGTGCCTTCAAGTGCCTTAGCCTGCAACTTAATGAGTGTCGGGAGCTTTTGATCTTGTTAACTCAATTGAAGCAGCATTATTGAAAAATAAATCAGTTTAACCCATCAAAATGGATGGTCATGTCTAGTCTGAAGTATAGAGTAGGTATTTTTCGAGAACAATATGTTAGGTAAGATTTCAAAGCCCAAGTCTTCGTGGTTCAAATTGTATTCAATGTATGTTATCTGGTTAAAATGAACTTGGGTTTTACTAAGGCTGCCTAACACAATTTACTGGGATTGGACGGTGTCTAAGCTCAGTTTCAGAAGCACATTTGTCTAGACAAGTGTTTAGGTGAGTTGGGTGCAATCCATCTGCAACTCTTTGCTCTGGGATTTGGATTGAACCTTTCTATTACAATGCAGTGGGAGTGGACAGTGTGCAGCATTTTGAGGTGGAAATCTATTGCAATTATCTATTTTAATCTACTGTCTTGTGTCTCTTGTGGCATGCAAGATAATGGGAACTTGTCCTCCTGTATAGCAGTACAGTAGTGCTGGTAAAATGTCTTACAAGCCCTGAATGTACAGACAGTTTGATAAAAAGGTTTTTGGAAGTGTGAATCCTCTTGACCCTGATAGCATTTTTGAAACAGGAGCTAAAATGGCATTTTCAATGTAGGCTATTGGCTAACATGACAATGTTATGGAAGAGAATTGAGAAACAGTGAAAACTGGAACCTTGCAGAGAGCAGTGCAGGGAAAAGGAGGAGAAATAAAATTTACGGAGAAACAGACAAAGGCACTAGTAAGAAAAAGGGTGGGAGGACACAAGTGCTTAAGGATGTTTAACTAAATAATGTCAAGAAAATTGCATTTAAGTACTTAATAGTGGCTAATGGTTTGATCTTTGTCTGAATCTGACATTACTACCCTGTTCTTAGTGGAGAGAAAAATGCCATTACCATAAATAAAATATTCTGGTCTAGGAGCTGAAACTGAGTTTAGCACCTGAGCCCTTTGCATTTTCTGTGTGCACCATTCACTCCAGGTAGCTCTGCTGTTTGGCAGAGACTTGTGCCAATACTGCCATAATTCAGTCTGTGACTTGCTTTCAGCAATTAGGGATATAATTTCTGAGAGCTTCTTAGGAACCTGTAATTAACCATGCTTAATTGATAGATGCTGTCTTACATAGTGAATTAGCCTAGATCCTAGCACCTAGTGAATTTGGGAAAATATTCCCTTTTTCCTCCCTATTTCTAAGTAAACTATCACTTTATCACTTGTGAAGGACAAGTCTCTGCCAGGCTACTGCAGTCTTTCTTTCACAGAAAAACAAGCAACCCAAAATTCTGAGAAGCATCTGGCTTTGCAGCTGCTTGGGAATGATCTACAAGCATATGTCAGGGTCTTTTAAATCAATGAAAATTTTGCCTAAATTAGACACCAGTGTGGTGCCAAGTGAAAGAAAACCAGGTCTTGTCTTCTGAAAACTGTACAACCTCAGGATGCAGAGATGTTACACAGACTTTCTCCACCAGAGGAAGGACAAGCATCCAGCTGTGCACAGATTCTCCAACTGCACCCTGCAATTTGTGTCATTCTGCCCAATGTGGTCTTTATCTGGCAGAAATATTTCTGTGAAAGTCCTTCTTTGTTCTCTCCCCAACCCAAACCTCTTCTGTTTCCAAGGGCAGTTGTATTGAAAATTCATTTAATTCAGGAATGTGGAATCACTTCTGTAGCTTTGATCCAGCTCATAAGCTGGTGGTTCTTATTTCTCATCTCCGTATTTCCATCACCCATCTCAGGAAACCAGTAAAGCAGAAACACACAATTAGCAAACCACAGAGATAGCAGCTACTGTTATGATGATGATGTTTTGATTCCTTGTAGGGACAGAATTTCAGCTCTGTTTTAAATCTTACAATTTGTGGCATAAAAAATTAACATGAAAAACATGCAAAATTATATTGTTGTTTGCTGCCTTCTTCCATGAGTCTTTACCAAGTTAAAGCATGTTTGCATTTAATGGGGTATCTGTTTTATAAAAAGCCAGGCACATTATTTACAGCACCTTTTCTTACATCAACTCTCCAAAGAAACACCCTAAACAAAAACTGCTTGCAGTTGCTTTATAACCCAAACCTCTCCTTTCCTGGCTTTGGTAAGAATTGACCACAAATCCTGGCCTCTGCTGCTGACACTGAGTCATGCTGAATCACTCTGCAAATGTAAGTATTATCAAGTGCAGGAAAAATAGTTGCCAAGATATCACTTGCAAGTTGGACCAGGGGAAACATTCGCCTCAGTGTATCATGCAAGCCAGGAGCCTCATCACTTCAATGTTTCACACCGAGGTGTGGGTTATTTCCGACGACGGGGAGAGAGCAGGGCTGGCAGTTTGTTCCTTATTGTGTAAAAGAACACATTGTTTGGAGCTGGAAGCAGCGTGGTCATGGGCCCGGAGCACGGGGTGTGCCCGCAGCCTCCCTGCCGCAGACGGAGCGGCCACGGCTGCGCTGTCCTTTACTTGCAGGGTAAGATGGAACGGCAGAAAAAGAAATCCGTGATGCACGGGGCAGATGGTGGCTCGGGGTGTAACACAGATCTGTGCACTCTCCAGATCTCAGGGCACTTACTGTTGATTTTATGGGGTAATTTTATGTGGTCTGAGCTCTCTCTAAACCCCAGTGTTTGTTGCATGTCCCCCCAGCCCCCGACCCCATAACACTTCTTAGGGACTATTGAAAGGCAGTGTACTCAAGTTACATTCCTGGGCCAAGTGTTTGAATTTCAGAAACCTTAGGAGCACATAAACAAGCAGTGTGTGTTTGTGGAAGAGGTAGTTAATGCCGTTGATTTGGAGTGTTATGTGGGCAGAGTAAGAGCCTGCATGAAATGCTCTGTTGGAGGAAAGCAGTAAAGCTCTCTAGAGAGATGAAACAGTCAGTGTAACTTCTCTGGGGAGACCACTGTCTTGTCAGGCCTTCTGCTGCCTGTATAAAGTAGATTTTCATAAATCTCCCTGGCTGGAGACATTCTTCATTAGGCCAGTCTGCTCACCTTGAAAAGATCTCTCTGCTGCAGCGTCTGGGACCTGAGTGCTTGGAGCTGTGTTGCTTGTTAACACACAGCAATCCTTTCGTGACCCTCCAGTGATGAAGATGGATGTACAGTCACATAACACACCCCCCTCCTCTTCCCCCCTCCCCCTATCTCACTTTCACTTGTCCTCTAATAATGCTCAGTCCAAGATGACTATTATCTGAAGAGAAAGCCAGGCTCTGCTAACACAAATGGTGCCGTATCCTTAGGGACATGACCTTTAAGCTCTGCTAGCAAAATGCATTAGTGACAAAAATTAAACTTTGGCAATAGCAGAACAGCACGTGTGTAATCTGGATCCACATCGTAACTTGTTCCCACAAAAAGTTCTTAAAGCTGATGTATTTTATGTTGCCTTGTTGGTGATTTTCATTAAACCCCAGTTTTTATCCACCCGTGGGAATTTTCCCCTAGTTGATAATCCATGAATCCCTGCTGATAAACAGAGGGCACACCACCCGGGGTATTGCCTCTCTTTGGCTGCTATTGCCAAAACCTGCTCTGTGGGGTAAGAAGGGATGAGTTAAGGTTCACACACATGGTTCCAAAGGCACAACAGGAAGAAAGTGTTTTTCCTGCTGCCTTATATCCAACTGCTGATTAGAGGTGACCTGCTGTGCCACCCGTGGTTTTACACCTCTAGTACCCTCTCGTGGTCACTTTGTTTCGTGTATTAACATATGGGGTCACCTGTTTTCTGTTTCATTCTTACTTTAAACCATCACATCAGGGGTTAAATGGCTGCAAGTGAAACACATCTTTAACCTTGATGCTTGTAGTTCCTGTCCCTGTTAGGCAGCTTCCTTGTGGTGTTTGTGAGCAGTTAATTTCCCAGGAAGGTATAGATTCTTTTTGGCTTGGCCATCACACAAAGTTGTGGGTTAACCCCCACAGGCTGCTGAGCACTGCACATCTGCTTACTCAACGTCCACAGAATGGAAAAGTAAGAGCAAACACAAGGGGTTGATAATTTTATAATATATAAAGGAGTGGAATAAGAAAGAAAACAAAAGATAAGTGACAAAGGCAATCACTTGCCACCTTCCCCAGACAGAGTTATGCCCAGCCTGTTCCTGAGACAAAAGAGAAGCAGCCTACCTAAACTCCACTCATCTCCACTCCGTTGCTGAGCATATTGTTATATGGCATGGAATGTTGCTTTGGACAGTTTGGGTTGCATCTGCTGGTATCCCCTCTCCATCTCTTGTGATCTATTCACTGGCTGGGTAGCAGGAGAAACAGAGGCAGCCTTGATGCTGTACAAATGCTGCCCAGCAGTAAAAAGAGTTTATATAGCAGCATTGTTTTGGTCACAAATCCAAAACACAGCATCATATGAGCTGCCGTGAAGAGAATTAACTGCATCCCAGCCAGATCTAGTACACACAGATGTAGGAAAATCACACTGAGGATACAGTGTGCAGAAAAAACCCCCATGAATGACAATGTATCAGAAGCCTACATACTTCAAACTAACAAAGTAGCATAGTTATTATGAACTTGAATCTTTTACAATATGTGCTTCTGTATAAATGATGGCATCTCAGAGATTCTGCTGGGCAAGTGTAGGTATGTTTGGTTTGCAGGAATAGGCTGAGACACTTTCCAGTTTAAAATCACCTGGCTACCTAGCAACATAGTATTGATATTGAAAGTTGTTCCTGTGAAATAAGTGGAAACACTCTTAATGAGCTCATTTTCTTATGCTATCTTGATAAAAGTCTAGTTAAAGGGAAAATGGGATTTAATATGCAATAGCCCCAACCACTGTGATTTCAGATCCCAATGTTCTGAAGTCACCTAAATATTCAGCAAATACTCATGATGAAAATGACGCAAAATGAAACAGCAGGAGGGCTGAGGCTGATCTTGATCCACTTAGATGCACTACAAAAACATGTGTACATCATGTCATTTTATCATAAACATTGAATAAAGGGTATTTACTCTAACAACACAGGTTTTCTTCACAGCAAAATCTCATCAGCACTGTAGCATTATTTGTGCAACTCAGAGCTCTGTGCCTCTACACATACAAAGCCCAACTGATTTGGCCTGTGAGAATAAGATAACAGGCATACACAGCCTGGGGAAATTTCTCATGAGCAAGAGTCCTCTTGCAGGAAAGACATTATTTTGAAAACACATAGATGCACAAAGCCAATTGATTCTAGGTGTGAATATTTAAGCACTATGCGCAAAATTAAAACCCCATATACTGATATCTCTTGGAAACAAGCTTGAAATATTAACCTTACTTTATTTCTAAGATATCCCAACTTTTTCTTGCTCTGCTTTTGGATTTTTTCACCATTTCTTAACTAGTAAAATCATTTGCAATGAGTATTAAAGAAGCATGCTTTAGAAGCAGCTGGACTCCATTTACTCATATTTCTCTGTACCCTTTTGGACTGCTTGAATCTGTAGGACAATGTATAACGGGAATGTTATCTCCCTGTGGAGAGAGAAATTCTCCCTCAAAAATAATACAAAATATTTGCAAGTATTATACATGAAAGGCTGCTTTGTCAAAATGGAGATCTACCCTCTTGACATGAGAATCTGGATGGACTTCAGGCATGCAGGAAAACATTACTTGTTCTTTCTGCACAGTTCTATCCCAAAATCAGCACCTAAGGCAGTTAAAAACAGTCCAGCCCACATGGCAGTCCGGGGAGGGAAGGTTTCAGAACCTGTATCTTACAGCTTTATTTAGTTCCTATCACTGTGGTAACGAAGTACTGCACAAATTAAATGCCACAAATTCACAACTGAATACTGTCTTTCACTACCAGCTTGCAATGTAGTTGGTCTTCAGAGAGTCAGCAAAAATGAGCACTCCTGATCTCTCAGTCCAGGTCTTTCTTGCAGTGCAGTAGCAGTACAGGCTCTGGTTTCCATTTAGGGGGTTTATAAGGAGCCTCACAGAAGTGATGTCTCTGCAGGTCATGCAGGTATGGTCTCTACACAAAAGTGTTGCAGTCAAAATTTACAGTGGAGGACGGCCACAGGAAATGTGACAGTTGAAGGATGGCAGTGCCCATCATCTGCAAAATGAGTCAGAAGCACAAGAAACAGCAAATTGGCCACTATGGAGTGTAACTCCCAGGAAATATGTGATTTTGAGAAAGATGAAAGAGAGGCTTTGTGTTTGTTTAAAGCTCTGCTTCCAGGAGTTAGGGGGGAAAGTATAAAGACATTTTAAGGAAAATTCAACTGAAGAAGAGCTGGAAACACTAATTAGAGGCAGGGGTTGGTGCCACAGCAGAACTTGGGAAGTGCAAAGATTTATGTAATTAGGAGTTTTAAAAGGAAAGAAAAGGTGGGGGTGTTTAATGCAGCAGAAGGTGGAGAGGCAGTAGAAAGAAACAAAGTGAGAAAGAGATATTCAGGATCATAAGCTGGAAATATGACCTATAAAATAGATTTTGGGAGCTGGATAGAGAATCTGTCAAAACTGAAGGTTAGGAGAATGTGGCAGACAGCCTGTGAGATGAAGAGAATTTTGGTTGCATGGAGAAAGAGCAAAAGTCACTCTGGACAAGAAGGAGCTGCCAGAATTAAAGTACCTGGACCTGTGTGAAAATTAGATGTGACAATTTCGTCCATTTTGTTTTAAAATAATGTATGAAGTAAATGCTAAAAGGTGAGACCTCCTGCAAAATTAGGTGGAGAAAATCCCAGGTGACTGTAATAAATTTGTGATAGTCTCCAGGCACACTAACTAATTATGGTGCCTGTGACAGTCGTGTCAGGACAGTGCTGTGAAAACTCAAGGTGGCTGACCTATAAGCCAGTGACAACACACATTGTTTTAATGAAGTATTGTTCATATAAAGTAGCAAGAAACAAGTCAGAGCAGAAAGCATCTGCATTAGATTTAGTGGGATCTTCATTCAGTTCACTCCTGTGGGCTGAGCTACCCAGAGTCCATTCCGTGCATTGCCTGAGCACTGTTTGAGCAGTGCTGCACAGCAAGAGGCCCCACGGGGATCCCACTGCCTCTTGAAAGGAGTGTGTAAAACATACAGCTCTCCAAAGGTGATGATGGAAAATGGGATCACCAGCAAACAGTGTTGGAGTATGGTCACAGAGTAACACCAAGGCCGTGGGCTTGCTCCCCATTCACTGAAGAGCCAGACACAATGACCCTTGTGGGTCCCTTCCAACTCAAAATATTCTGTGACTCTGATTCTGTGAGATGTGCTGGATGCAGGGAGTGCTCTCCAAGGGCCAAGCAGTCTCTTGGAAACTTGCATGTTTGAGGTACCAGGGCTGGATGGAAGGAGGCACAAGAGAGGGGTGGGTGAGATGATGATATGAAGAGGAAGGCAGTGGACTGGGATGATTCAGCGGGACCTACAAGAGGAGTCAACAGAGAAGGAGGTTCAGATCTGAGCAGAAAGAAGTCAGTCTGACNGTTCTGTGAGATGTGCTGGATGCAGGGAGTGCTCTCCAAGGGCCAAGCAGTCTCTTGGAAACTTGCATGTTTGAGGTACCAGGGCTGGATGGAAGGAGGCACAAGAGAGGGGTGGGTGAGATGATGATACAAAGAGGAAGGCAGTGGACTGGGATGATTCAGCTGGACCTACAAGAGGAGTCAACAGAGAAGCAGGTTCAGATCTGAGCAGAAGGAAGTCAGTCTGACACAGAGAGAAAGACCTTAGAGATATCCCTGCAAAGCTGCTAACCAGAACTGCACAATGGCTTCGCGGGACCATGGGTAGTGGTCCTAGTACCCCACTGAACTTTCAAATTAATTACTGTCGTTGGTCTGTGTGTAAACACCTATTACTACAAGATAAATCTGCTTGCATCAGTAACGAATTGACCCCAAAACACTTGCAATATTGAAGCTAACTTTATTCAGCCTTTACATCCTTTGGTTGTATATCTTACTGAGGGTTTAAATATCACATTTAAAAACTCCTGGATGTCAAGCCTGGGATACACTCACGTTTACTAACCTCAAATTTGAAATTAAGTGTCCAATTCCTTTGTCTAATTGATGAAAATAAGTTGATTCACATTCTTACTTTTATTTCTAATTTTATATAATAAAAGTTCACCACTCAAAAGCTACTCTAGCAGGACTTCATTTACTCGTACAGATATTTCCAGAATATGTATTTATGGTTCTCCTCTATATGGAGAGATATATAAAAAGGGGTAAAATGAACAGGACTTTCAGTGTGATTCAGTTTATTACAGTAGGAGGTTAAAAAGTAAATAATATCACATTACTTGCCAAAGTATTTACAGTATTTCTGAAATTCCACTTCCAGTTACAGTCATCCAGAATGGATGTGTCTTTAAGATTTATAAAAAGTGATACACAATATAAATAAGTGCATATACCCAGGGAAAAAGGTCCCTGAGGAGTGATTCAGAAGACAAATTCACTGCAAAGTCATTTTTTCTGGTGAAAGCTTCACTTGACAGAGTCCCTGCAAGAAAAATCTCTTTCAGAAAAAAAAACTTTGTGAGTGATACAGTCCTAAGGAAAGCCCCTGATAATTCCAGCTTCCTGAGTTCACAAAACAAGGCTCTCATAATTGCATATGGTGCTCCAAGCATCCCAAAGGAGGTGACACTAAGCCCTCATTCCTCCACACCAATTAAATGAAACAAACCTCTATTGTTTTAGACCCATCTTTACACCTAGTGCCCCCAGTTCATATACAGCTACTTCACCATAGAAGAACCTTATGCTGATTGAAAATATTTCAGTCAATTTCTCAGTGGTTGTGGGGATCAAGGAGAAAGGTGGAAAGTCAGTAAATCTGAATAACTGATATTGTCACAAAAAGCTCCTTGTAACAAGAGCAACAGCAGAGAAAAGACACTATCAAGCAGAAGGGAAGGGAGCATATTCTGAATATTTTTCAGGGTAAAACCTGAAAAACCTCCTTACCTCAGGTTAGGAGGTGTGGGACGGGCTCATTCAAGGAACAGGCAGATACCCACTGCTGCATCAGAATGAAGGAAGGAACTTTTCAGCTGTGATATGTCCCTCCTGGGTAACTTCTTGCCATTCATTTACTGCACAACAGGGTTACTCTTGGTGCTGTCCCTCTCTAGAATCTGGGTCATTTTGAACTTTCAAACCAGCAGCATTGTGGTGCCCAGCCATTGCTATAAACCAGATCCTTCTCCAGTGTGTTCCATGGCACAGCAACCACAGTCCTCCTGCTGCTCTCATAGGGTTCACTGGATTCTGCAGCTCCAGGTACTGTACAGAGACAAACATTTATTTGATTTTTTGTTAATTGTTTACTAGAAACAGGATGATTCCACAGCATCACTCTATTTTTTTTTCAACTTTTACACCAAGGATTAGGGTTGGCCTTGGAAAGTGATAGCCAGTGACCTAGCAGGGCTTTCTGTGGCACAGTGTTATCCAAAGATTATCTATCTTTTCAAATAAACAACTCAGCTGCTGTGATTCATGGTCTGTGTTTGATGTCAACAAGAACATTGGTCCCAGTAATGACAAACAGCTCAGGCTGCTTCTAGCCTTCTGCCCAGCTGAGCAGCTTTCATGATGAGTAAATGAGCACAGTTTTGTATGATAGATCTTCAGAGAATAACTTGAAGACTTGCTTTATTGTGTTCAAAATGAATTTAAAAGATACCTGATAATTTTTTTGCTTCAAGTCCCAGTTCCCAAGTCATGCTCTTTGATGCTTTAGTATTCTCCTTCATGAAGTGTATTTTTGTCTGTCTTAATTGGGCTGGAGCCATGTGTCTGTATTTTAGAATAAGAGCTCATCAGGTAATGCAACTAGGGAATAAAAGGAAAAATACGTTTTTCATTTATTCGGTGTACTGAAAAGAATGTCAGGAAGGAAATTTGTAATAAAAGACAGTTTTATGGCTCCTTTTCTTGTTTCCCAATGTGATCTAATTACGTACTTGTTGAAATGACAGTTCCCTTGTGATTCTCATTTAAGAGAAGTGCTAACCAATGCAATGATCAAAACCAACACTGTAGAACAATTCCATCATATTCAGGATACAAGTCCATCACAGGACTGTCTGATCACCAGACTTGCTGGTGTCTAGCCTGAGGGCATTCAATACCTTCTCTGACTGACACGTTTATGTCTATTTGCAGAGTCTATCTATTCATGTTTTCCCAAGTTTAAAAATCTGTTCTTCTGGGAAAAAAACCCTTTCCTCATGAATGAAAATTAAGCCAGCACCGTGCTTTTGTTGGAACATCCTGGGCTGTGCCGTGGGTGGGCGGCAGGAGCATCCCTGCGCGCTGTGAGCCGGCACCGGCGCTCGTGTGCCCGCCCAGGAGCGGCACACGGAGAGCGCTGGCTCAAGGCTCACAGACACCAAAGGCTGTCATTTATTTATTTGTCTCCCTACTCCTCCAGCGGTTTCTCAGCTCTGTTTATCCTCTGAGGGAGAGGGCTCTAGTTTGTGTTGCCAAATTCAGCAATGTATGTCTGAAAACATCACTGACTTCCTGTACTCTTCCAAATGAAAGCACAGAGATTTCTGTCTTCTGCTGTTTAAATCTGATTTATAATACAGTGTAACAAAAGATCTAGAAGCATTTTAAATACCATGTGAATGTGAAAACAAGAGCCTAAATTCTTGTAATTCTTTGTGATCTTTTTAATTCTAGTCTGAAAAACTAGACTGATAACATACTATATAGATAACATTTTTAATTTATTCATTACATTCTGATAATTTTTCATATAAGTAATTACATTAATAAACTCGGCATAGTCCTTTGAAGTCCAATTTAGAAAGTACCATGTTATCTGCATGTAATAAACCTCATGTATCTATCCTCCCTCTTCTACTATCATGTCCAGTGACTACTATTACAAGCTTTTTAAAATATTCCTCTGCTCAGTGTAATAGGGATTTTTACAGTATTATTACACATTCTAATTGGGCGATTAGGGGTTTCATGCCACTAATCGAAATGCAGGGCGAGTGACTGAACCAGTGCAAGTTATGTAAAAAGAAATGAGCTAAAAGGACGGTCAGAGTTTTACCTCCACAGAGTAACAAAACCTAGAGTCAAGTGCCAGGCATGGCTCGCACTGCAGCCCAGAGCAAAGTCCCTGAACAAAATGCATCTGGTCAGAAATTAGCCCATGGAAAAAGGGATTCTCCAGATTTCTCTGTGAAGATGGGTTTGCACCATCCCTCACCACCATTTTGATTTTGTGGCCCAAACTCCCCTGTGCTAGAGGATTTCCTGCATCCAAACATTTTATTACCTGTTTTGGAATGCCTTCAGTCTGGGCAGCTTTGGCTAACCAACATATTCTACATTTGATGAGAGACTAGCTCAGCATTGCAATAAGCTTGAACTCTCCTTTTTCTCTTTCATAGCCCCATGTTAGAGCATTAAATGGCCTCTTCATCTGACCTAGAGGTCCATATGAATGCCTGGTAAGCTCTAGGGGAAAATATTCACTTATTTTGGTAATATCAAGCACATTACAGTCTGATGAAGCTGGTGCTTCTGATATTCCTAGAACATGGACATTTAATAAAGACAAGAGTCATCATAGCTGATGGGTTCTGCCTTAGAAATATATTCCTATGTTGATCTGTTTGTTATTAGAAACATGACCTTTTCTTCATATTATTTTCCTCACAGATGGGAATAGCAGTTTTGATAACAGGGAAATAGGAGATGGGCTTGGATCCTAATTACCTCAGGATAGTTTGTGTATTTCCCCTTTAGAAGTTGTAGTTTATCTGATCCCACTGACTCAAATTCACCATCTATCAACCTACGCCCAGTTTTAGTCCTATGAATCAACTTCATTTTGTGGACAGAACTGAGCACCAGTCCATGAAAGTCTAATTTGAGAATGAAGTCTGTGTTTCAGCAAGAGCTACTCACAGCACCAGCTACTCATGACTTTAGCAACCTAGATGTTCAGACTGTTTAAAATTATTTTTAAAACACTCTCTAAATGTCTCAATGCTTTGTTGTTCAGGTTTGAAGCTCCCTTGCAGCAGCAAGAGACACTCAGGAGGATGACACTGCTGTGCTGACATTTGGATCTTTGTGAAAATTCCATCAGACCAACCCTTGAGGGAAAACTTGGGGATATCACTGAGACCAGGAAGACTAGAACCGAGAAAGAAGTTGTCCCTCCTAACCCACTGCATCTGATCTCCACTGGCAAGTATTGAAGAATGGAAATGCTTTTCCAGACCACAAACTCTGTCAGGAGCCCACTCTGCATATGGTATTGCATCTGTGGGGAGGCCTGAGTGAGCCATCTCTGCACCATCTTGCCCAGAAATGCAGCCATGACAAAATGGTGCCATGCAAATTCCGTGTGCTTCCTCTTGCTTTGCAACTGCAACAAAGCAACGCAGCCATACCAGCACCCGTGTCCCAGGAGTGAGATGAGGTTGAGCCTTTGTTCTGCTGGCTCTGGCCCTGTGCTGTTCAAATAAAGCATCAAAGCACTGCACTGGTCTGTTGCAACAATTTCAGCTCTGCCACAAACCATCTTTTCTAAAATAGGCTACTTAGTGGTGGTAAAAAAAATTATTATGTGTCAAATGGATTTTCCCTGCGTGTTCACTATTACCTTCTTACAACCCAGGAGGTCTGGGAGGCAGCATTTCCCTTTGCAGATGCCATGCTGACTCTTTTCCACAGCAGGCTCAATTGTCCAGGGTAATTGATCTGAATTCACACCGTAGTGATCTAGGTCACTGGAGTTTCAAGAACATATGTGAAGAAGAAAGCAGCATTAAATAAAACTATGGTACTGCAATACAAGAGGCAAAATAATCATCGTGGAGATTACCACCTTGAAATGCTGTCCTCTTCTGTCAGGACTGAGAACTTTGGTCATCTGGTAACAAGAATTGTGATGTTCATAAAAAGGAAAAGAAATAATGAAACAAAGTAATGGGAACTTAAAGGACTCTCCTTGAGGGCAAGAGCAGTATATGTGTGTGATTCCTGAACTGATGCATGGGAAATGAGTAACTAGGGCTGGTCTGAGAACACCAAGTGCCAGATACCATTTCAAGCCAGGTGACCATTAGGGGTGTACGAAAGGTTGCCCTTGGGATGCAGGTCAGAGAAGTATTGAGCTATGTGACAGAAACAGTGGTATGAAAATCCACATCAACTTGGGGTAATTAAACATTTCCTGATACTTTTTGCCATGCTCCTTTTGACAACTCCTCGCAGGGATTGGACTGAAGGTCAAATTAGAAGAAAAAAAATCCCAAAAAACTGACTGCCAAGTCTCTGGACCAACTGTAAATATCTTTATCTACTTGCTGCATCTTACTTCAGCATGTTAATACACAAACAGATTCAAGCTTACAGGGTTCTCAAAGTGACTTTGCTTAGTCTATCACCCATTTATCTGCCATACCAGCACTTGACTCAAAGTGACAGCTCAAAAACTCTGCCCTCTATTACTTTTTCTTGTTTGAAAGCAATTGCTCTATCAGCAAGAGAAAAGTCACTCCATTTGATTAATAATACATACTGATGGTCGAGACATTCAGTCAGAAAACTGATAAATTGTTTAGCTGCTGAAATCCACCTGCAGGTTTCTTTAGGTCTAAACTTACCTTCTGACCTTCCCACTTTGTGGAAGCTCACGTAAGACACCACTAAATATTTTCTCTGTAAACTCTGTAAGGTACAAAAAAGGAAAGCTTGTGATTTTCATACAGTCTTCCCCAAAACAAACACTAAGCCTGGTTATTGAAGCAGCAAGTGAATCAACCTGGGAATTTCTGATGTAGCAATACAGTGTAGTTGCCTATTTTCATTTCTATTAAAGATGAAAGGACATAACAAAATACAAAAATGTAAATCTCATCAAAGCTGTGCAAAAGAGAACACCATTTGTTGATCACTGCTGTAGTGTTTTTCCACTATTTCCCTTTTTTCCCCCTTCACAACTCACAACTCTTCCCATTTGTGGATGGTTTGGCTCATTCACTACTTGCACATATCCTAGCCTTCGCCACTTCACCATGGCTTAAAACAGCAACAAGGAGTCAAAGTGGAACAAAGAATTTTGTTCTCCTCTCTGACATTTAACATCTCTTGTAGGAACGCAGCATCAGAAAAGAAAGCAGAGTTTGTTTTTCTTGATAACTAAGATGTGCTGTTGAGGACAAACAAACTTGAACTCACACATGACAAGACCTAGTCAGGAAGTCAAGGCTGAGTTGACAAAATAGACCTCTGGGCTTGAGAGCCAATGTACACTTCTACACATTTAAATATTTAATCCTCTCATGCCAAGTCCAAAGCCCTAATGATGCCACAATAAAGACTAAATGTATTTGCTCAGCCGGATATTGAGTATAAACCATGTGAAGCCATTAAAATAAATGAAGGTTTTCAATGTTGTTTGAAGGTATCAGAATCATGACCCTTTAAGTTTTGGCTGAAGGAACTTCTGAGGAATAGTCTCATAGGATTTTGTCAAGTGCCACCAAGCAGAAACACAACTTTAGGAATACTCTGGAGATATTTATACTTCAGTCCTGACATGCCACTTTCTACATACTTTTGACAAGTTCCTTCCTTGCCCTTCAAGTGGCTGTTCTAGCACTCACAGAACGGATAAATCAATCAACAAGCTTGGCTCTGCTGCATTTGGAAAGATGAGAGCCTATGTGAGCTTTGAAAAGCTTGCACCTATGTGGAAGCTTCCCCAGCTCATGATATGAAGCACAGGGGCAGTCAGAGATGCTGGCTGATTGGAACCCCAACACCAAAGATGATAAAGCCCAGATTCAGGCAGGCACTGTGGGAACAGCCACATGCAACTGCTGCCAACTTCACTGTCTCGCCAGATTACTGACTTCCCCTTTCCCCACCATTTCTTCTCAAAGTTCTTTCATCCTCTCTATTCCTGTTTGGCCCCTGACACTCAGAAAGACAGCAAGAAAAGCATCCTAGCTGTCCCGTTTCTCTCTGGACCAGCCCAAATCTAGAGAGCTGCACATTCAGCAGCTCAGTTGGGGCATCCTGGGGGTGCAAGCCACTGGCACACAGCCCAGAGCCACTTCTCATGCACCTGCTTGGCATAACAAACTTTCAAAGGGTACATGGTGAAAACCTACGAAACAAAGATACCCTAAGAAAAAATAATTGACCATTTTCCAAAATTAGTTTTGTACATCTACTTAATAATCAAATAACAATTAAGAAAGAAATGGTACAGACAAGTAAATAGAGCCATCGTCAAATCCAAGATTTCTGAAGCGGCAAAAATGCTCCTGCATTAAGACAAGTTAAAACAACATGCTTAAATTTTATAACATTTTCTTCACTTATATAAATTACATCCAGCAATATCAGTCGCAAACCTGTCCCACTTGAGTTTTGAGTACTGTAAGCTCTATTTTGTGGAAAGACAAATTCAAATTTTAATTTTTTCACTTTCCAGACTGCTCTTCCTTTCAGAAAGCAGTATCTTCACTACGAAAATTAACAAGCTAAATACAGAATAGATTGTGAATGGAAGGGAATTCAGAAAACCATGATAAACAGAGATACAGCTCTCAGGCCTAGGTTATGCTGTTTCCCTACTTTTATTTTCTTATTATGTTGCATATCTTCTGTTTCTTTTATTGAAAAAGTGTGGAGGAGGGGAAGCTCACACCGAAGATGATAAATGCCTTTGTTCATACACCTGAGAGACAAAGATACAATGATTCCTCTTTTCCAGCTGTTTTCCCAATTACTTGTGGCTACACTGAAACACAAAGGCGAGGAACCCTTCTCCAAGTAAGCCAAAGTAAGAAATAGTGACATACAGAAAAGCAGAGAAGGTAATTAATATAATGAAATAAGGGTATTTTCGATCCAATTATTTGCTCCAATGAACATAGAAAAGAAAGTTTAAATAATCCAAAAAGTCTGGGGATTTTGTGAGGATTTTTGCATTTTCTATTAAACTCTAAGGCTGGTGTCCACAACAGTCTCATTAAATTAATAGTCTTAACTGTGTAAGCAAAAACAGACCATATTTGATATCCATTTTTTATAAACTACAGACTAAAGGCTTAACATAAGGTAAATTTGACCACAGTATTTTACCTTTTTATGTCCACAACTGCAACTTAGGAATGTCAATTCTCCTGTTTCCTTTTCTCAAAATATTTTGGTTCTCCAAGTACTTTACCATCTTTGAAATTGTAAGAAAGGTTGTCCCTCCTCCCCTTTTTGATAGAATACATGACAGCCCTTCGGACATTGTAGCAGGTGCTGAAGAAAAATGCTTTTCTATTAAGTCAGGAATGTCACTACTTGGGTTGTGAGACAGCAGACAGACCTTCATCATTTTTGCAAAAGTTATCTCCAGGGAAAACCATCAGCATGTTTCATTTCCACACTATCAACTCACTCTTATCACAGACCATCATTCTTCTAAGACAGGCATTTGAATAATACTTCAGATTTGACAATGGGTGACAGATAAAGAAACATGAAATTAAACACAGTGCCTACTAATAAAGCGCCAAATAGGAGTCAAAGAAAAAAAGATAAAAACAGACCAGTATTTCATTAACACTAATTACAATACAGATTCAAAACGTGGGAAATCTATTTTTATATAAATTCCTGAGAAATTATACGGAGACACAGTTTGCAGAGGTAAAGCCAGTGAAAGAACACTGTACCAAAACCAGTGATAAATGTTATTTACTAAACCTAAGCAGAAGCAGGTTCTTTGACACTGCAAGGATTGGCAATTCACATCCTCATCCACAGGCATGATCTAATTCCTGCCACAGACAACCAGCAAAAATGCATCTTTTTCCTTCCCCAAAGCCATACTTGGTAACTTCTTTTAAACCAAAATGGAACAACAGAAGTAAACAGAATCATATTCAAGATGTTAAAGTTTATTTTAGGAATGTGGACAAAAATAACATGAATGTCTTCAATACTGTACATTTATTTAACAGATAATAAACAGCAAGGGAGGTGATTTAAAGTACACAGAATAAATGGGAACATACAATTAGACTGGGGGGACAGAAGAGTTCTTTGCTTGTCACATCATACTGGTAAGCTACTGAAAGTGCTCAAGGAAACACCTCTATGAAAAGAGAGACAGGAAATGAATCACATTATGGAAATAGCAAAGAACAATAAAAGGTTAAAAAAAATACTACCTTCTTACTGTGCTGGCTCTGGCAGGGACTGAGGTAACTTTCATCATAGCAGCCCTTACCGTGCTGCTTTGCTTTGGATTTGTGGCAATAGTGCTGGAAACACACCAGTGCTTTGGCTTCTGCTGAGCATTGCTTGCACAGCATCAAGGTTTCATTTTTCCCCCACTCTGCCTGCTCCAGCAACTAGGCCAGGGGTGAGCAAGAAACTGGGAGAAGACACAGTTGGCACAGCTGACCAAAACTGACCCAAACTGATCCTATGCCAGGCTCACCAAGAAAACTGGAGGGGAGGCTGGGCAGAGTTCTGCTTCTGGGAGGTGGCAATTGCCTTTGCAGCATTTATTCCCTCTACCCTCCCGTCCTTCACCTACTGTGCCTTTATCTCAACCCTTGGCTGTTCCCATTCTCTCCCACATCCCCTCGAGGGATAGTACCCCAAGCTGGGCAGTGCTTAAGCTGCTGGCCAGGGCCAGCCCTGGTAAACTGCAGAATCTGGGCAACTTTTTATTTTTTTTTCAACATACATTAAGTTTGCAAAAGAAAGTGTTCACACAGACTGATGTTTCTTAAATTTAGGAACACATAACTATGTTTGTTTCAAGATCAACCTTCTTCCAATTTTGCTAACTGGTTTCTTTTTTACATCAATACTATATTCAAAGTACATATCAACATTCCCACAACTGAATTTAATTATTCAAAGACAAACATGCTCCTCTCTGTCAACCCTTACTCATTACACTCTTGGAAGATGCTTTTCCCAGCAAAAAAATCCTCCACCCACAAGAATGTGCATGATGTATTTTTCATCAACTATTTCTGCTATGTGGAGCTGTGCTTGCACATTGCTTTTTGTTATATATATATTAAAAAAAATCTCTTTATTTAGGAACATGAGAACAACTGCTTTAAGTGGCAGTTAAGACTGAACTCAAACATACTATTGTGACTATTAACCATCTAAGTCAAGTAATAAAATATAGATTTAAGAAGAGGAAAGACCAACAACAAACTTCAGTGAACATTTCAACAACAAAAAACATTTATAAAAAATTAGATTTATAAATGTAGGAGATAGAAACATGTTATTTCAGAAAGTCTTTAACTCCTTCTAGTTTTACAACCAGGAAAAAACACTTTGGAGAGAAAAAACCAGAAGTAAAAGAGCACAAAGGGCAAATGAAAACAAACTGTCTTCTTGGATTCTGAAGTTACAGCTCTTGTGGAAGGTGCTCATCTTTATTCATTCTCAAATCTGCTGTAGGGGTTATCAGAATCCTGGAGAAGACCTGTAAAACAAAATGGAAAACAAAATGGGACTACCATTATCATTTTCTTTTTACAGAAAAAACTTTGAGTTACTGACTTCACTGCAGTAGGTACTGCATGTAACAAGTCCAAAAGGCAATTCTTGTAATAGTTGCTCTATCACTTAGACACTCAAGTATTATAATAAATTGGAAGTGTTCTTAAGCACTCCTATTTCTTAGCCAATAATCAGTATGATAAGTATTTAATGATTTAGCAGGGAGAGAACATTTTTATATGAAAAATTATTACGGAAAAAGCATTTCTCATTCAGAGGTACACCCCAAAAAATGCACTTGTGAGAGTCAAGTTAACAAAAAATCTAAGTATAGAGATGTCTCAAGAAGAAGAGATTCTGAGTGGCCAGTTTATAAATGCAAGTGACTGTAAGATCATCATCCTTTTAAAATGTAAGATGCTGCTACTTTGACTTAGTTCTACTTCAATTATACCCAACCATCTGTCACATTCAGCCACTTACAGCTTTTCTGCAACAGGACAATAATCTTTAAGAAAAAATGAAGATCACTTCTTATGTGTGCTAAAACCTCCAGGGACCAGAACAAGAGCATCACTTAATCCAAGCTGCAGTATGTTTCCCTCACAAAGATTCTTAATGACTTTACACTAGAATACTGTCACAGACAGCACTGCAAAGCCATCCAATTATGCTGAGTGCCTGCTTATGCAGAGCATCCTCTGTATGGGTTAGCTAAGCAATTGCTGTTCCACACAGAAATTGTTTCAAAGAGACTTTACACACTTTAGACCTGGGGTAGGCAGAAGACTGAAAATAAGGGAGTCCTGTAAGAGTCCAGAGGCTGACCTTATGTTGTGAAAGGACAGGACACTATTGCTTTCTTTTCTGCCAAGATTTTTATACTGATATCTGACAAGGACTCTTCTGTAGCTCATTTGTCTAGGCATGAAGACAGAAGACAGTGCAGCCGAGCAACTCCAAATCACAGATGGTCAGAATCACAATAATGAAAAAAAAAATTTCTAGTGACTGCCAAATCTTGTAAGAACTCCCCTCAGTCCTTTTCACACCATACCTCTTTTCCATATCCCTCTTTACCTGCACACAGATATTGAACATTCACTGTTTCATCTGAAAGTCAAAACTGACTGGTGCTGTAGGCAGACTCCACTGTTGCCTACCTTGTGCAGTTGGTGAGCTTCATTTGAACTGCCAGGTTATTTTAAGATGCCAGTGAAGCAGCAGGGCTGCTCAGTGCTGATTACTGTATCAGTTACTGCAACTAACTACCTGATAGGGAACAGTAAATATTTGGAATGAAGAATAAATGTGAGAAGTCCTATAATCACTCAAATAAACAAGACTATGAGTAGTCAACTTGTAAAATGCTAATATAAAAACTAACCCTCATATATAATTACCCCTACTTGTCTGAGGAGTAAGCCAGTAACATTTATAAAGCTTCAGCCAGGTAACAGGACATATAGTCTATTTACCTGGTGCATCAGAGGTACTATCCCTTTCTATAAATGTTTTGGAGAAAAAATAAAATAAAAATTTAAGCATTTGTTTAATAAGAACATGCTTTGATGATATAATTGTCAAAAATAATCTACAATATTTTCAGATTTTGACATTTTTATATTTTTAAACTTCTAGAAAGTGGTTACCTCCCGAATTTTAATTTTACTTTTCATGCATTTAACAAACAGTTGTGATGTCCACTAAGTCTATTCTAGCTGTCAAGTAAACTAATACACAATAAAAATCCCTCTCTTATCCTTGGCCTGCCATCCAACCTTCAGTGCCTTCAGGTAACATCCCTGCATTCATTTAACCCCAACCCAAAGATAGAAGAAATATTTATTTTACTCCCAAATTGTCACCACCCCCATCCTCCCTCCAAACTTATTAATACTTTGGCAGTTAAGATACATGGCTCCTAATATATTTAGTTACCTGAAACACAACTGAGTAGTCCAATTAAAAAAAACCCAACAAACTGGAGTACTTCAGTATCTCAATCCTTTGAAATACAAAACACATTTACACAACGTTTACCGAAAATCAGCATCAATACTAGAAATCACCACTATTATTACAATTGCCATTGCATAAACTCCCTGCACTCATTAAGTTCCATTTACAAATAAAAGCACCTAACTTCAAAAAGCTTTCCACAAACTGGCAAGAGGTGGTACTGTATTCCCTGACAAAATGCACACAGCCTGCAGACTTTACTCTGTACAATCTGGCAAGTGCTTATTATATTTTTTTGATATTTCATTCAGGACACATACTCAACACTTCATAGGTCTGAAAGTTGCACAGGAAAACAGTAGATACTGTTCTTTACAGCTCAAACAGCTGAAAACCGAATGGAAAAGATTTTCTACATCCAGTAGTGCCAGTATCAAATTAACCAGAGGATTGTGTAAGAGTCCTGATAAACCTTTCCTATACCATTTTGGGAAGTTTTTCTCTTTTCCTGATCCAAAACACTCAGCTAAAAGCCATTTTAAAAAACTAATCCTCATATTTTAAGTGAATGTGTCATTTTTACTTCTCACTGCAAATGCCATTCCCAGTAGTACTTGCTTTAATTTTACTGAATTATGTTTAGGAAGGAACAGATCTAATCACCACCAATCAGGCATTAGTATGCCTAACTTAAAGTACTCTCATCTGTTTCATCACAGAATACTGAAACTAAATAGGCTTTAAGAACCATGGGTCAATCCAGTGTGAATACTATTGGCTCTGACTTCACAAATTGATCTCCCAGGAAAAAGGGGTTCCAAGTGAAATGGCAAGCCCTCCTTCCAAATGAGAATAACCAGGGGTTACAATACCTGCTACACTTTGCTTTCAGCCTTGTTCTTAAACTGCATCCAGCATTTAGACTTCTTTTACCCTCAGCATCTTAAGTACATCATAAGATTAATTAAGAGGAGTGAGACAGCAGCTCATCACTTGCACCAGCTCTTACTGAAGAAGTACCAGGGTCCAGTAAGAGGACAAAAATTATTTGGAGAGACATACAAAAAAAGGGCATGACAAAAAGCTTCTGTCAGCTGCCACAGCTGCTCTGCCAGTGCCACTCCAAGGAGCTGGCAGCCCATGCTAATGGGGCAGCATGTCTGGTTCAGCTGAAGTTCTCACTGCCTTGAACCAGACAGGAGTTGTCTCTAGACTGTTTCCTGTCTGCCACGAGAGCCACTACCAGAGCTGTCATTTACCCTCAGGGGTTCAGAGAAACCAGATGTTTGTATCTTGAGGAGCCTTGTTTGCAATCAAGTCCATTAGATGTCACTGGTGAACTTGAATATTGGCACACAGGTCACTTAAAAGTTCTTACTTCTATTTACCCTCATTTTAAGGTTAGGATTTGACCTACTTAGCAGAATCTAGGAAACACGCAAAAATTTGAAAGGTAGTCATGTATCTTTCATTAGTTTAATTTCATTAGTTTCATTAGAAATAATGAAACATCTTAATAATTATGAAACGACAAAGCAATGGTCAAAAGAAATTAATACCTCTTTCCAGCATATTCACTTATATTGTATACTATTTAACTATGCAGGTTGCCAGTCATTGAGATCTCTCATCACGTAACAACATTGCCCAAAAACAGAATTAACAAATGAAATACTTACAAGAGACTGTGTATAGTTGAAAACAAAAAAAGCAACCTAGTTTGCTGCATATCTTCACCCCTTATTAAACTCTTCCTCCTTATTTCTAGCCCCCCAGATTAACAACTTTATTCTTAACAAACAAACTCAATAGCTTTCAGTGTTTGGCAAGGCAAGGTTCTCCTGCCTTGCATTCAGAACACTAAAGAAGGTCAAGGCAAAGCATCCACCTTGAACAGAAGAAACATTGACTGTCATAAACTACTGAATAAAAACCCCAATGTCTTACATAAAATAAACAAGAGAGGATTACATATCATTAAAATAGCTAATCAAAACCTTTGCAGAACTAAAGCAACGAAATGATAATCACTTTGCAAAAATTAAATTTAAAAAATCCTTCCACTAATACTAGGCAAAATCCTCAAATAAATAAATAAATAATGAAGCAGCTTCTCACTAATGCTATACTAAACACACAATAGAAGCAAATGCAGCAGGGATTAAATTGTAGTTCCTTTGTGTACTACACAAGCTGCAAAGTACTTTGAATTCTTCTTTAAATTTTTCCTAAGAGTCAATGTATAATTTGTGTAATTATATTGCATTCATATATGTGAGCAAATGAAAAATACTATCAAATTGTGCAACAAAGACAATTGAAAGTGTGTACTCCTGGTTGCTAAAGCTCTATTGCTTTCAATGCTCCCAAAGGATTGTGGCTAGAGTGACACCTGCAGTGCATTATAAATGTGTAATTACCATTTAAATGGGGTATGGAAAGCTGGGGGATGAAACAGGAAAAGGCATTTCCTTAAAGCCAACCAAATACTGAATTTTGGGCATCATCATCTTTATCTACAATCAGGTTAACAAAGTCATTGTCATTCTGTCACTCATCCATGCCTACTTAACTGAGAATCCTCTCTCCAGTGTGTAAGAGTGCCAAATAATCTAGTGCCTCCAAAATTATTTGCAGCAGTTTTTATTAGATTATGTTTAGTATGCTAACATCTGTATTTTCTAGACAGCAAAAAATGTGGACAGAAGATCCAAGTCTACTCTATGTCTCACCGAATTACTCTGACAATCATTTGTCTGTATATTATCAGAATGTAACCCTTATATTCAACAGAAATTACATTTTTGGACTTCAAAATTTATACATATTTTGTATTTCATTTTTCCTCAGTTACATACATCCTTTAAGGATCTGCTAATTATGTTTATGTGAGAGTTAGATTTTTCTTTAAGACAAAAATTAACCATGAGATTCCAGGCCTCAAACTGATATACCTGATAATATAAATTAATCTTTGCTTAGGCAATACAGCAAACCTGTCAATAAACTTTATATAAAAGTTTGCTAGTAAAATTTAAGTTTTATAGTCCAATTGTAATCTTGTGCAGGTAAGCTGCATTGCAAAACATAAGAGCAGGAAGAAGTGAGTATGTCTGACTTCTTACAAGAAGGAACACTTTCCATTAACACAATGAACTTACGAACTTGTTTCTCATTAATTCATTGATAGTGGAGGCAAATTGACAGCAGCTCTACTATGACTGTATGCACAGTATAGCTACAAGCAATACTTGATTTATTGAATTTGATGTCTGCATTCCAGAGGCATTGCATTATACAGTTTTAAATTTCAGGGAACTCAAGTACTCCAACAATATCCAGCAAAGCACTCCACAAAGGTCTGAAAGTTAAGCACTGAACAGACAACTGTCTCAGTAAAACGTAGGGCCATGCAGAGACAAGTGAACTGGTTTCACAAGCAGAACACAACTGAATGCAGCTTTCACATCACTGAATCCCAGTGCAGGGCTCTGATATGGGAACTGTGATTCTGCACCCAGGACCTGCATCTCGGCTGCACCAGGAGATGCAAAGGTTCATCTGCACTGAGTGCTACAAGTTATTGTGGGGACACAGCTATTGCCCTAAGTTCTTCACCAGATCTTTCCCAATGATTCAAACTTGCTGAGATTGACTGTAAGGTCTCTTCTAAGGAGAAATAAACACAAAAAGCCTGTGCTATTTTACGTTGCACTTGGATTTTGTTGGCTTTTTTTGCATCTGGACTATTGCTATCAACACCTCAAACACCTCTTGAAACTGAACTGTGGTTGAGATACAGGGTTAAATATCCTATAAAACACCACAGAACAACTTCCTTGACTGATGTTTAACAAAAATTACTTCCAGTTTCCACAACATTCTTTCTCCTGTAGCTCAAGCTTCACAGTGTAGTTTTCCTCCGTTCCAGCAAAGGATCATTCTTTTACAAACGTTCTCCAGGCAGACAATTCCCTACAGAGTTTGTCTGTATCACTTCTGCATCAGGCAAAGGGCAGGCTGCAGATTCATGAAGGCATTCCTAGACTCTGCCAATCAGTTTAACAAGAGGATGAAAATTAACAGCTTTGAGTGACTGTTCAGACCCCTAGAAACACCTTCTCTGACATCAGTGCAATTTGCATAATAAAAAATGCAGCAGAGTTTTAGCAGATCTGTCTCTGAATACACATGCTATTAACCCTATGAACAAATCAAATGAAAAGTGCAAGCACTGACAAGCCTACATAATAAGAGCCTCCTATACAACACAGCAGGTCCTACAGTCTTGTGATATTCTTCTACAACTGGACCACGGCTCCACTTAAAAACAAAGAAAAAAATATTTTATCCCTACATTAGGCCACATCCACGACCCTTCTTTTTCAAGCTTGATTTTAAAAGCTTGCTATCGACTAGTTAGTCTCTCGTCCTTCAATAGCCATGACTCCAGTTGCAAAGTTCAAGTAGGTTGATTTATCACATTCAGTAACAAACAAAAAAGCCCTCAAACTCAGTTCTCTTCCTTAGGAACAGAAAAAAGAACCCCTTGTTTTAATCAATATCCCCCCCCAACCACTCTGTCTTCTTGCCCAGTTGGACAGTCAGTGCAGGAAAAGAACAGGAGCTGAGATCAGGTGTCAGAAGACAGGCATCAGCAGAAAACTGGGCTTGATTACTTCTGCCACTCACAAAACAGCTTATTTCTGCTGTGAACTTTAACAATAATTAGGGAAAAGGAATAGGCATAGTATCAAACGTAGGCATAGTATCAAAACAAGATGACACATACCATACTTCTTACGTATCTCATCATGCTTCAGCTTTCTTTCATGTTTCCTGCAAGAAATAAAGGCATCAGAAGAACATCCAGACTCTTTTGAGAGGTAAGCAAACTATAACTACATCCAAAAAGGACAAGAGCATTTTTAACATTAGTAAATACATTACAATTAAAAAAAAAATCACACTTGGCAGTTATATATATATATATATATATTCTTTCTATTTACACTTCACCTGTAAGTATCTACATACACTGTATCTATAAGACTTACCATAAATTCTTACTAATTGATAGTGTGAACATAAGATGTATTACAATAAACAATAAGAAATATTTTTCCTTTCTATATAAAAGTAAAGCATCCACATATATGCACACTTTCACACACTGAGGTGTTCATCTATACTTAGAAGCAAGGGATTACACCACACTGGAAGACTCCCTACTGCTTTCCAGCAGGGAGCATAATTGTAAAATTTAGCTGTGCACAGAACATACCTTGGAATATTAATTCAATATGATAATTCTAAAAGGATAAAAAGGTGTATTACTATTTTGCTTAAGATGTACAGCAAGTGTAAGTCAAAACTACTGCTTTCTAAAATCCAGCATGGCATCCATCCAGAGAATAAATTAAAATATTGTGCTAAATATAAATTGGCTTTTATGTTGTCTGACCATAAGACTGTTTTCAAGGCTGTATCTAATATTGCCAAACTTAAATTATCCACATAAACCCAGCGTCTAATGAGTCGATTTCTCCTTCCCCTTTGCAAAGGTGAAGGGGGGAAAAAAGAAAGATGTTTAAAAGGAAAAAATTCCATCTTTTCTCAGATAGTTTTCCTATATTACAAAGGAAGGATCTATTTTGCTTAGTTTAAAAAACAAACATAAAAGCTCCTATACAACTGCTTCATGATGGTCCAGGATCTATATACCTTGAGGAAAAGACATAGAATTTGGCAAAAGAAATTCCCCTAACAAAAACTGAAAAAAAAATTGAAAAAAAAAAATTCAAAATACACCCTTTGCTACCCCCTGTCAAAATTCAACCCAGTTAGACAAGTTGTGACTTCTGCCGGATTCCAATTTGCACGTATTCAGCAGAAAGCTGTTAAGCACTGACAGCTTAATTCACCAAAGATCCCATCTGCCCTATGCATATTCCACCTCCAAACAATTCCTACTGCTAATCAAATCCTGTGTGTCTTCAGAAGCAATTATCCTGCTTCCTACAGAGCTGAGGGTTGAACTGGCCTTTTCCAGCAATTGCACTTCTGGAAAAGCAAGCAGATAAAGCACGATGAGAAAAACCAAACAAGACAGACAGACTCAAAACCTTCCCCTACTATTTCCCAGAGATACCCACATCCGTTACATCCCTCTGCATTATTAACCCCAGGCAGAACAGTAAACAAAGCAACCCAGCCAAAATGCAGAAACAGGAACTGGAGAGGCAGGGTAATGAAATTCATGTCGAGGATGAAAGTCAGGATTGAGACATTGAAGAGAACAGAAAAAAGAGGAGACAAATTTACCCACTGAAGGCAATCTGACCACAGAATTTCTGCTTTCTGTGGTACATAAGAGGAGATATTATATGGGGCAAGGGATCTCAGGAAGAGAATGGAGAAATTCTGCTTAAAGCAGCCTTCTCTAATATAAAGCTAAACTTTTCCACTGTAAAGTTTTCACAGGACCTCAAAACAGGTTTATTACTGGCGGTACTAATGGCATTTCTTCCTTGTTTTGCATATCCTGTCTGAAGTAATGGAGTCTCATTGCTGCAGTTTCAGCTACTGAAATCTCAATACTTCAGCAGCCAGTGTGAATCAGTTCTGAATGCAGAAAGCACCAGCTTAAGAAGGGGATGGTGCAAAACCAAGCTGTGTAGGCTTTAAACCGCAGAAAGGCTTAAGGATACTTCCCTATGCTATTCAAAATAAAGCACCAAACATCTAATTAAGTTTGAAGGGTAAAACCATTAATATCAGTGAAACATTCAAACTCTTGACAGGCAGCCACGACAACATCACTTCACCCATGACTAATCCTTGCTCGGTAAATAAGGCTTAGGTACACATCAACCCAGAAGAACCAGACACAGCTCTGAACAGGCAGTCCCTGAATCAGCCACCCAGAATTACTGCACTACCCACATCTCACATTACAATCAGCTCAAGTCACTTCAGTCTTCCAAGCTGGTTCTGTTTCTCAGCACCACTGCTATTACTCCATCTTATACTTGCTAAAGTCTTGGCTTCTCATGCAAGCTGTCCCCACTGCCATAAACTGAGGAAGTATTTTTCTCAAAAACAACAACTCACATAATTTTCCATACTTAGTTCTTCACTATTAAACTGCCATCTTTTCTTTCCCTGGCCTCTCTCCTTGTTCTCCCTTACCAATACACTCTCAATTTATACTTAGCACTGAATCTTATTGCTTAGCATTTGTTTAAAAACTTCTAAAATAAATAATGATTTATAAAGTATATAAATCTAACATATAAATATATAATGTATTTGAAGCTGTAAATAATTGAATGTACAGAAATAGACTCACTACTCAGTGCTATGCTTAAAAATTATTTTTCTTGTTAGAGATGAAGTCAAATAAACGACCAAAGCTATGCAATAAGATACCTGTTTTAAGTCAAAAACTGTAGTCCAGACATCCTTTTCATGCCCCTCACTATAAGTGCAAACTTGAACCATCACCAGTGATTTTCAACTCTCTCAGTAAACTGACAGCTAGTTTCAGCCTTGTGTAGAAAGAGAGCCAACATAATTACCCTTACTTTTCATTTTAACAGGCATCTTACAAAGAGAAACTAAAGTATCCATAATTAACTGAATTTTAATGCAAACAAATATTAAGCTTCAAAAAACCGACTTATACAGCGTAGCTGAAAAGACAGAAAGTACTAGGTGCTGCAATCATCTTAAATCTTCCACAAAAAATATTTCCATGGAACACTATGGAACTTAGGCCTCCTTACTTTGTTTCTACTATTCACTAATGGAATCATGAAATGAAGCTCAGGCTAGCTCTATTCACCTTCCACTGCTAACTGATATGAACAGCCATATTTGAAGTAGCTGTATCCCACAGAAAAAAAGACAACATGTAAGATGACAAAAACAAAACTAGATAGACACAAGCTCAATGCTGTGTCTATTTTCCTCCCATGATATTTATCTGAACATCTATTCAGCTATTTTCATAAATTATGTGAAAACTTCACTGTAGAAAGGAAGGAGTACATAATACAAGGCAGTGTTTTCCTCTGCAGTTTACTTGTCAAAAATGGGTTGTTGAGAATATGAATTTGTTCTATAGCCTGCTACTAGCAATTCATCCTCCAAAGGTCTTGGAAGAAGCAAGCAGTGAGTAGGGTGAGGTGCTCTAGGTGCAGGAAGTGGCCTACTCTTTGTGTTTTCCCATGACCCCCAGCCACACACATGATAGGTATGCGTGTTCACAACATGGAAACACCCCAGGGCTGCTGCTAAGCTCTCTCCTGCAATTAGAACAGTTTCTGTTTCACAGACACACTCCTGAGACAAGCTGGGAAAGAGGAATGCTGCTCTAAGTAAGGCTGCAGCAATCATTCTGGCAGTGCAGTCCGCTCCCAGTTCCCTGCTCCTGGGCTAAATTCAAGAATGGAGCTGGTATCAGCTCTGTGTTGCCAATTGCCTGGTGCAACACCACTTGCTCGCTGTGTGCACAGCACACCTTATGCTCCAGAAGCATCAGACTTCCTACAGATTAACTGTACCAAGAATTTAAAGCTGATACACAAATCACAGTGGAAAGGTTATGGAACACAATTATCCCCTGCTATGCACCTAGTCAGAAGGCTGCTTTATAACTAACACAGGTAAGTGCTGTCTTAACTGAACAGTGTCATATAATTAAGCTTGTACATTTCATCACAAGGCACGTGGTTTTGGCATTAAAAAAAAGTTGTTATTCCTCACTGGATCCCTTCCCTTTAGAAAGAAACAAAAGCATTATAAGAAAAACATCACGTTCATACTAGCACTCAGCCTACTGTGCTGGGACTAGTTATAACTAGATTAACAGGTAGAAAATTCCCCTTTTTTTGCATCCATTGCAAATATTCAATATAACTTACCTAAGAAACTGTGTGTGAGCATATTTCCTAAGTTGAACACCTATTTCTTACCCTTCCAGGCACATTCAAGTCTGACGCTTTCAGCGCACAAATTCAGATGTTTATGAAAACAAATTTGCATCTGTTTTCCTCTGGGATAATGTTTGCCATTACCTTCCAATGATACACAGAGCACTCATGGTACCTACCACACTGAGCATCAACTTGTTTGCTCTCTGTTCATTTACAGCAATACAGCTCCTAATCAGGTACCTCAACCTCATAATAAAGCTCTGTTTTGTAAAAACTTGACGCTGTCATGCCTAACATCACAGTGCCTCTTTGTTTAGTACTCCATGTATTTCTTAGATAGGCAGAATACTCCTACATCACCAGGAAGTGTACAGCTGTATATCAAGCTGTCAAGACTTACCTCTGAAGAGACTGTAGTCTTCGTTCCTCTCTCTTCCTAGCTAGCTGCTCCTCTTCTTCATCTAGTCTGCTAGAAAAATAAGGAGGGAAGGAAAGTGTAAGAGAAGGAAAAAGCAACTTTATTGCTAAGCTATCATTATTTCATTACTTTACTTACTTTCAAAAAGAATTTATAGTCTGACCACAGATACTACTTTATAGCCATGTAAAATTTCACAGCTGAGTAAGTATAATTGACAAATTTGTGCAATTACCCTTTCACATTTGATAATATCCAAATGCTCTACTCATGTAGTAATATGCCCTTCAGCCTCCACAGGACTATTTACAGCTTCTTAGGAAAAGGATGCAGACTGTTCCAGAAGCAGGGTTCCTAATTGCCCTTTTCCCCATGTGTCACACCCCATTTAAGACTCAGTGTTCTGAATGTGCAGTTAAGTCCATTGTTGTCCTCTGGAAGATTGATGGTTCACAAGCCTTCGATGCCAGAACAATTTATCTTTCCTACAACCATTACTATCCAATCTTGAGTTGCCCCCAGGAAATGGGTCTGTTCTGGAATGAGCAAGGATTTACCTTGTGTGATTCTGGAAATGCTGAACCTATACAGTGTATCTGAGCTATGCATGTGCAGATATGCTCTGCTGAATTCTCTGCTGCACTTAAGCTTTGTGTCCTGCCTTGGAGAAAGCTCAGCTTCACTTAACTAGACAGACTGTGTAAGACTTGTAGGACTCTAAAGCAAATGTCAAACAATTTTTCTGTCAGTTTTTCCCAGACAGAATTTATGATGATTCTTTGGGATTAGTAAATGGACAACTGTCATGCTTGCCCAGGTGCTAATCATCTTCCAAAAGTGAATATAGTTCTGAAGGTGTCTGAGATGAATATTTACAACATTATTACCATACAGCATTACCACACATCTGCAGCCACCAACATCTAAGTTAAGCAAGAGTGACATCCAGTGGTTAATTACAGCATGTCAGATGCTTTAATACACAAAATTCAGACACATTCAGCTCTGGTAATAAGAACTCAATTCTTTCATGTGCTCAAACAGCTCATATATCTCTCTGAATATTTTAGTTATTTCAATACAAGCCAGTACTTCAGAATTCATGCAATGTTTCAGAAACAAATTTCTTAGTTCCATCTTTTTCCACCTACAGAATTAGAAAAATCTTGGGGTAGCAGGAAACACACGCAACAGGTCACTTTTATTTGAAAACAATGATAGCTCCTTTAGGAAAACCAATCACTTCTCCACATCAGCATGTCCAGCACGACTAGAAGCTCCCACTCTTGGGCACCCTCCTGTAAAACTGCTTTACTGGAGACTTCATGCCTTATAATTATGCACTAATCTTCACAATTGGTGTTGCAAAACATGAAAGCATTAAATTAATAAAATGTTGGTATATGACTCAGAAGATATGTTTCTTCCCTTTAACTAAAGAGCATAAGCTATCTTCTGATTTCTGGATGTTTTGAATGAATTGTTCTTCCAAATTCAGAAAGTTTGAGATTACACAAATAAAAACATGGTTGATAATGGAAGTTCACGAAAGTTTATTTAGTAGAGTTTCATGAATAATAGCTGTTTATGAAATGGTCACAAGTACGTGGAACTAGACTCTTAGAAGACCAAAAACACAGGAGAAACATAAAAACTATGCACCAATATTCCTAGAATTCTTGTGGTAGGATGGACACATATGAGCCAACTACATTACTGATGTGGGGGTTAATGCACTTAAGAATTCTCTGTGTTCAAGGAAGAGGTAAGTTCAGGCTTCTCAAACACTTAAAATACCACAGCTTAAGAGTTCCCAAAAGAAATTTTGGGAATTCCCACTTGATACTTCTGCAAAACAAGGTTACACCTCAGATCTCAGATGATACATCTAAAGGGTCAGTTAAACAGATCTAGTACTACATTTCCACAACCTTTCTTTCCTCTTATTCATGAAAAAAAAAAAAAAGTTTATTTTGTGGAAAATGAGCCCCCAAAAATAAGGAAGAAGAGAGCAAAAGAATTCCTGCTGAGAATCAGTGGGCTTAAAGCCAATAATGTACCAGGCTTCAGTGTAATAATATGTTCTGACTCCTCCAGAAATAAGCTAGACCCCAGATTGACAAGACCTTTAAATCCTCTAAGGGTCACAAGATTAAGCTTGACACCTTTGGAGTCTTGGCATAAGATGACTCTCAACTAACCCTCTATTTTTAGAATTAGATGTTACAGTACTGATTGACAACTTAGCTACTAAAACTGAAGTCTGGCACAAATATCTCTTTTCACAGGATTCAAGCTTTATTTGCTGACATGTCAGCCACAGGGGCCTACTCAGTTGTTCTGCAGAGGATGTTGGCAGATCTTATGTAAGATCTAAACCTGTTCTTTACATCTTCAGGGATTATCAGCACAGGGCTAAAGAGTTCATTTTTGCACTAGGGCAGGTCTGCTATACCAACCTACCAACAAAACAGGTACACGCTTGTTCCTCATGGAAGAAAGGAATAAGATGTTATTTACAATTATTTTCACATTTCTTTGAAGTCACACATGTACCATATTTCTCTGGCTTTAAGGTCAGCACTAAACAATGTACAATTACATAAGTTCTTTTAAAAAAAAAAAATCTAAACTTTAAACAGGAACAATGAGTCAAAGGTACTTTAAAAAGTACAGAAATCATTTCAGACCACACAATAAGGTCCCAACTTTATGGGAAGTACTGAAGGACAAAAAAAACAGAGCTAGCTGAAACTACACTGTCCAGAAAGCTTTAAAACTTGAGTGATAAAGGGAAGCATGCTGTGCTGTCCCACTTCACATTGCAGCACTGATGTACATATTTTAGGTACTCATCAACTACTTCCCTCCTTTTAAGACTATTAGCTACAAGTTCTCCAAGATCTCAAGAACATTTAATTTTTGCAGGAATACTTTCTTTGAAAATTTCATTTTTAGTATCTTAGAGCAAAAAGATATTATTTTACATTCAGAATATCTTTTTCAATTGGCAAAGACAGTTAATCCCTTAGATATTGACTGCTGACAGATCCTAGAGCAACTCTGAAAGAGCACAATACCTAGTGCTGTATAGGACATTGTTGCTCAGTTACTTGTTACTCACCTGGTCCCTTTTTGCTTCACCATGAGCTTGCCTTGAAAGAAATTATTTATACCATTATCACAAGAAGCAAGGATTTACTTGGTCATTGAAAGACTTCATGTCCAAAGTTAATAAGAAAGTGTAAAATGTAGAAGTGTAAAGCAATAGGTTACCTGCAGTCAGAGGTAACAAACAGTGCTGTTACCACTAGAAAAATCACTTCAGTGTCATTCCAGAACAATTTCCAGTGTCATACTACCTGTCACTAAATATCTCTTGCCTTGTCTTTCTCAAACAAAGCAAAGTGACCAAAGCTGCTTTCAGAGGAAAATATTCTTAGTATCCTGGAGAGTAGAAGTTGTAGGTAGATCGGGAAGGCCAGGCCTCAGTGCTAGCAAAGGAAATAAATTTATGTGTTTACCTCCTGGAACGCCTTCTGCAGTAACAGCAGTAACAGCAACAGACTGTTATGGACACCAGAATGAGTCCAGCTACCACAGCCAAGGCAATAATTAAAGCCTCAAAGTTTACTGAAAAACATGAATATATTCAACTTGTTAGACTCCAGCAATAACATTTATCTTTCTGATAATTCTTCCCTTCCTTCCCAGACATTTTTTGATCTCTACATGCAAAAATCTCCACATGATTCTGTTCAACTACCCCATATAAAATGCAGTATACCACATTCAAACTTTGCTATTATGCATAACCTACACTGAACAGACATTAAATAAAACCACATTTCTCATTTTGTTACTTCCCTACAAGTCACAAATAATTAAATATACTTCATCAAGTAAAGCAAAATTTTAAAAAAAAATTTGTTCTAAAGAAAATTTAATTTTTTCAAAAGTATACTACTTAATTGAAGAAAAAAAGGGGTTTTTGAACCTGGTCCCAACTTGGAAAAGACTGTCAGTTTTCAGTCTGCATTCCTGGCACCGGTACCTATTTCATCTGCTTACTATTCATGAAAACACCCAACACAATTAAGCTACTTTGTATTACACAGTTCTTCACTTCACTCTGGTTAATAATCTGTCAACACATGTAATTCACATAAAATTGTAACAGGAAGCCAGTCATTTGTTTTTGACTTTGAGAGTTGCACTATTCACCTTCATTTTCAGCAATGGTGGACACCATGCAACTATTAATTTTATTTGCTCAAAGAAAAACCCATAACTACCACCTTCACAAGTTAATTAATTTTCCTGCTGTGTTTGTAGGGGACAGTCTCAATAAGACCATATAACCCCACAGCAGGTTGCTGCCTGTAATTTGTAAAAAATCTATTAAGGAAATGCATATTTGAGGGTGTTTTTGTTCTTGCTTTGGTTTGGGTTTTTTTCTACTTTTACATTTTTTTGCTGAGAATGTGCTCCATATTATGAAGTTTTTGTTCTGTGTTTAAGCTACAATCAATCTAGAAACACAAATGGCACACAAGATGGAAGTCATTTCCACAGCATCAGTAAACTGTCAAGACCACCCTTAGCATCAGTAGAAAAGGACATGTGTTTCTCTACTTTTCATAGCAGCTGATTTGATGCTGTGTTTTGGATTTCTGGCTCAAACATGCTGGTAACACACCAATGTTTTGCCTGTTGCTGAACAGGTTTGAAGAGCACCAAAATATTTTCCCACCTTCCCCCCACCCCCTTCCCTCTGTTCCCCCAGTGAGTAGGGCTGGACACAGGCAAGAGACTGGGAGAGGTCAGGAGGGGATGCTGACTGAACACTTGACCCAAACTGGCCACCATATAATATTGTGGTCAGCAAAAAAATCGGGGGTAAAGGAAAGGTAAGTGGAGAACGTAACTGGCTTCCAAGGGGAAAGCCAATTCCAATGGAATTTACTGTCTGGGGACTGGCATCAGTCTGCCTGTGGGAGTGCTGCATTGTACTAATGTATTACCAAAATGGTATCACAATGGTTTGGCCCATGTAACCCCTGTAATAGTTGGTTTCCCCCTCACTGTCTCAGGTTAAAGCCCGTCCCCTCTCCTTTCCCTGTCCCATCAATTGTCTCCCACTGGCCCTTGGCCAAGCCCCCCCCTCCCCTGGGTATAAAGGTGAACCATACCAGATCTCTGGCCTCTTTGCCCTGCTGGCCTTTTCTCTTCTCTCTGCTGTCCTTTCTCCTTGTCCCTCCCCCTCTACACCTTGTGGCTCTCTTTCCCCCCCACTCCCCCTGCTCCCTTAGGACTCACTCGCTATTAAACTCTTATGACTTTTACTGCCAGGAGGGAATCGAGCTGTCTCTCATTCCAGCCACCTTAGTGTCCTTGATGTATTGCCCTAGGGATCGAGCTAGCTGAGCTTAAAACCCATTCTAAGGGCACTTCATCATGGGCGGGTGGTAAAAAAAATTGCGTTTTTTCCTTTCCCTCTTTTTCCTTCCCTTTTTAAACTATCTTCATCTCAATGACGGTTTTCTGCTCTTGTTCCTTTTTCCTCCTCCACCCCACTGGGGCCACGGATGGGAGGAAGCAAGAGGCTGTGTGAGTACTCAGCTACTGGAAAGTGTCAACCCTCCACACTTTCAGAAAAAAGTCTGCTTAACATTTCATAGTAAGAACCTTTAATACAACACTGCAAGCCAATTTTCTTAAAAGTGAGCTTTATCACTGAAATTGTATTCTTACTGTAGCCTCAAAAACTCCAACAAAAGTCTAAGCATAAATGTCCGTTCTCAGAAAACAAAGCACAAAGCCCTTCTGTAAAAATATAGAATATAGAATATGTACTTCTTAACCTAGTCAGTCTGCAGCAGTCATTAAGTGGTAGTGTTCAGAAACTTGCACGTTCCACTTTAACAGCAATCTTCTGTTACCCTAATTTAGACTACTGCAAAATCTGTCTGTGCTAAGCATGGTAACTTTGTTCAGTCAACATAGTCACTGATAGTTTACTCCTACTTGTTTTTGGCCTTTAGCCTCCTGGTGTCCATGCACAAACACACAGAAAGCAGCAAGCCTTTGCTCTGCTGGACTGAAGCTGCACTCTTGTTTCATACAGGAAGCTTTCCTTAGCTTCAGATAAGCCTTAGGTGTTCTCTGTTCCAGTCTAGTCTGAATTTAGATCTGTACACACATTATTACAAAAACAGCTCCAAATATTTCACCCTGACAGCAGCATATGCTCAGTCCCCTATTTTATAGTAAAACACGCAAAGCAAATGGGAATTGAAGAACAATTACATGATGCAGGATTACAACCTACAGTGGCACTGTGCATGTTCCTTTTAAACCTTATCTACATTGCCTTTGGTACCCATCAATTACACCGTTTAAGCAAAAAGAACATTCAAGAATTTCTATGTGACTCTATTCCTGTGGTATTGGTTCACTGCTGCCACTGGAATATAATAGAACTGCAGATCTAGACAAATCATCCAACACTTTCAGGAATTTTAAAGAAGGTAAAAATGTTTTAAAGCCTTTGCATCAGCCTATCTACTCTGGCTGTTCACATAGAAACCTTAACAATGACAGTTTCTAAGTTCAGAAGACTATAGCTATGGCTCCAAATCATAACCACTGCCTCCTCACCCCTCCCCTGCAAATAAATTATCAGGAAACAGCTCTAGCAAGCTGTCTTACTTTAATCATACTCATACATCAATAATTCTCTACAGCAAAAGCAAAATTAGTACCTACTCCAGCAAACTCCCCACCGAGCATTTGAGAGAGAGCACAATGAAGACGGTGGAAGAATACTTCTTACAGGGTAATCAATACATGTGTTGTTGGTGTAACACCAAAGGCACTGTGAAAAGAAACAAGAAAAACCCCACATTATCCATCTTCAAAAACAGTTAACAATTTAGTGCACCACTCCAAAGACAGATTTCTTATGTGAATATAATACTGGAGAAATGGAAGTGCTTTGTCTTATAAAGCCGACAGAAGTCCTTGTACAATTTCTCAGTAAAACCTAAACTGAATGGTAAAAACATTGTGTACTTTCAAGTAACACTAGCCTGAAAATATTTGGGAACATATTAAAGTACTCTGCATATTTCAGGGTAAAATGGCTTTGGGTTTAAAATTACTGGAACTAACAAACAAGAAATACAAAATCAGACTGCTGACTGTTCAGAATTTTAAAACACCTTGTATGTTTAAGGAATAAAAATACACCTACAATCTTACTTCAGCCTTGCATTTGATTAGCAACAGAAAGAAAATAGTGAAGAATCCTTGTAAGTCTACAAGAGCTTTTGCTGCAAGGTAATGAATGACACAGCCTCATCCAGTCTGAGTTGCTTTGTGTACCTTAATTACACATGCTTACATATCTGGATATTTTTAAAATTTAAAGTTTTTATGTGTATGATAGTTAAAATTCTAGCACAATATTTCTGCCTTTAAAGTCATCTCTAAGCATCAAGTTTAGGTTTTGGTTTTCACCTGTTAAAACAAATACCTATTCAGAAGTCATTTACCACACAGCTCAAACAGTGAAATAGTTTTGAACAGCAGCAATAGGAATCTTGGACAGAATATATTTTTAGGATTTGTTATAAAAAGAGTTCGGCCAGATCGAACTATGCTTTATCTAACAGTACTATCAAGAACATGTCTGTCATACATCCTCAGTTACACAACGCCTGTTATCTTGCTCTCAATGGATTACAAAATGTTAAATACAAAGGAAACCATTTGTAGCAGATTCTGCTTTCTTGGAAAGTGTGGCTACAAGAAGAATGTATCGCTATTTTGTAGTTGCTACACCGTCCAAGTTAAACACACCCGTAAGGACACATCAACAAAAAAACTTGAGAAAATAGAATTCCCTTTGCAAAAACCATGCCCTTTTAATTAGGGATGTTAGATGAGAATATGGTTTTTTTGGTTCAAATATTTAATAAGAATTAACAGTTCAAAATTAAAACTAATAGGGGGCATAATAAAAGTCACTGTTAAACTCTGAACATAATGCTGACTCTGTTTTCAGTAGGAAGCTGGATTAGGTGGCTCATGAGGTCTCTCCTAATCCGAATGACTGTTGGTGACAACTGGGAGCCCAGAAAGGCCAGCTCTATTACCCTGATGGAGACTCCTGCACCTAGCTACTGAAAACATGTCTAACCCAAAAGGCAATACCAGACACAGCTACTGGCTGGAGTAGGGGCTGAAGTACAAGAGAATACTTCAATTGACTCATTCCCAATGATACAAGAATCTGACAATACACAAGCATCAATACAATTCAATTAATTTTTTTCCTTTAAAGCCAAAATATGCTTAAGACAAGCAGGTAAGTTCAGATATTTCTCAATCTTCCCTGGTGAAAAGGTTTTCCAGTAATGGAAACTTATATGCAACTTTAAGACTTCTGAAATGTTTCTTTTCAGTGACATCTTAAGTTTGAATTTGAAATAATCTCCCACTTCTGCTCTGCAGGGACTAATGCCTTTTGCATGCTTATCACAATCCTTATTGTAGAGCTAAAGAAGTTTTCAGCAAAGAACAGAGAAACAAATTCTAACATTTAAATGTCTGCCTTGTTGCAATCTCATTGGACATCTGAACACTTTGCTACCAACAGTGGCTTAGCCTGGCAGCCTTAAGCACACACAGTCTGATGTAGCCAGTGGAGGGACTTGCACACTGCCTGTTACAGGCACTTCTTGGGGCATCTTTAGAGAAGGCACTTCCAGTTTATTTACATTAATTTCCCAGTTTTCCTAGCACAACACAAGAAAAGCAAGGCATTTTAACTGCCTAAGACTGAATTTATTAATTGGACATTTAACTAAGTGCTACCCACAAATGAGGATGAGTCTGAGGCAGCAGCAACATCAACTTGCTCAGCTGAGCTATAAAAGCCCTGAGCACAGTCTGACACTGGAAGCCTGGACTGGGTCTGTCCTCTCCAGACAAAGCACAGAAACAGCCCGAGTGACCAAATCACAGAGCAACCCTGGCAAAGTGAAAGCACGCTGGCATCACTTGTGACAGAGGGGAAACAACACATCAGTTGACTCTATCATTTAAATAAGAGACAAACAGCCAAAGAAAGCCTAACAATTTGATTTCCTATTAAGTGTAAATTCTTATAAATCACAAAAGATGTTAAAAATCTTACCGACACGTTTTTTAGACATTCTTCACAGGACTTCCGGGAAAATGCAGAACATGCTAAAAAAAACCAAACAACACCAAAATAAAAAGAGATTATATATATATTTATTTTTATTCCATAAGGTCAAGCATTTATCATAATATTTAACCTTTTTCTAATCCTAGATACAAGCAATAATTTTGACTCAAGTAATGAAATCTCAGTAATTCCATTCCAGGAGAACTGCAGCAAACAGATAAAAAACATTTAAGTTCAACCTTAGACAAAGGGAAACAATTCAAGCTTACCTTTAACCTCAGTTTGCTTTCTCTAAGAACAACACAGAATATGGAACTCCAGAGTCTCCCAGTATCTCTGCTGAAATTCTAGAACTTACTTCAATTTAGGGAACATTCCAAATTGTGCAGCTCTGGGAACTTGCAAAAGCTGACCCTTACTTAGGATTTATCCCCTTCCATAGGTATTAACTTTTTTTCTGGGGGAAAAGAATTTTTTAAAGATAAAGCTCTCCAAATAATATAATTTTAAATAACAATAAAAACACTTCCAAATATAGGACACAAAGTTAATATGCTAGAGTTCAATAAGAACTTTAAAAGAAGCTTGACAAGCCAAGCGATGCATTTTCTCTAAATTAAAAAAAAAATACCTACTGGTGTTCACATTTACTTTTTTTAGAAGTATCCCATGTTTATCATCTTAAGACCAGTCTTTTTTATCCATAACTCAGACAATTTGCTGCCCACAGGACCACATACATGCCACAGTCTTGACCTAGACAAACTACTTGAAAGATGAGGGGGAATCTCCTTTCCTAGCCTGAACCTGGATTTTTCTTCCAGTAATTGTAGATCTTATCATATTTTTTTAAACCAATTCAAGAAACAAGCTTGTTCTTATTTTAGTATAACACCAATACAAAGGGGAATGATCTCCAGGTGGAGCATTAGTCACAAGCAGTTGTCAATTTGAGCTAGAGTTACTTGCTTGTGAGACAACTACATATGTCAATATTTTCTTTTCATAACTCAACATTATATACTTCTACTACTAATTCTTAACATTAAATGCATTTTATGTACCAGCATATTTATCTTTAATAAATATAATTATATAGAAAACTTCCTTACCAGTTTATCTGGTATCAATTAAATTGCTACAGGTAACAATTAACAGCCTAAGTGTAAGGCTCATATAACAATTCATTAAAAAACAACATAAGCAGGTTCAGAAACTGTTCAGTTTATATTAAAAAATTTTCAGATGGGATTTTTCAACATGGAGTACCACCATACTCATTACAAAAATATTTCATGACTTTCAATGTGAGATTTAAAACACCCAAAACAACAAGCTTTCTGAACATGAATTAGCAAGGCTAATTTGCTTCAAGTTAGTTGTCTCAAAAAGCTGGAGGCTCCCTTTTCAAGCATGAACCCTTCCCTAAAGGAAATTGAACACCTTTAGCTGGGATCTAAACACACCTGTCAAGGTGCACTTGGGATACCCAAATCGATGCCAGCCAACTTGACGTGCACCTTTGGGGTCACATCTGTTGGTGGCAACTAAATCTGAGGCCGAGCTTCACCAACTGGCTGCCAAAAGCAGCAAAGAGATAAATCATCTCTAGGGAGGGACGAGCATCTCCGTCAGCGTCTCCTGAGCCACATTCCCCATCATCACCCAGGGCTGAGCAAACCCTGGCCACTGTGTGCTCCAGGATAACCCCGCCTGAGCAAGGGAGGCTGGACCAGGAGACCACTGTGGTCCCTTCCAATCTGCCCCATCCTGCGATTCCCGCTGTCTCCGTGCAGCAAAGGTCCGGACACCCGCACGGCCCCGCCGCCCGGCGAACCCCAGCGCCATCAGCCCGTCCTTCGGCCGGGAGCGGGCTCTTCCCTCCCGGTCCACGGGACCAGCCCGCTCCGCGCCGGGGTCAGCACCACGGCAAGCCCGAGCTCTCCGCAACTCTCC
>VYXF01007842.1:189048-206256 GCA_013397295.1 Polioptila caerulea | reverse complement strand
GGCGGGGCATGGGCCGGGCCGCGCCTCGCTGGCTCTCGGGGCGAGGCTGTCGCTGCCGCTGACCCGCAGTCGCTGTCGGCCCAGATGTGTCTTACGCGGGGCTTTTCCCTCTCCCTTCTTCGTGACCCCCTTTTTCCTTCCTTTGCAGTGTGAGGATCCTGTGCCCTGGCTCCTTCTTCCTGCTTTCGTTCCTTAGTGAGGATGCCCAGCAGACTGCCTACGGAGACCACAGAAACATCCCCAAACCAGGGCTGGCCAGCGAAATTAATAAAGAGAAGGAGGCAAATTGAAAATTTGCCATGACCTTCCCATTTTAAAAGACGAACAAGTTTTGCATGGTGACCCCCCTCTCAGGGCCTTGGAGGAACCATTTAGCACTCTTGCAAGTGCCCAGGGATATACAGAACACCCAGATAAGTCTGCAAGATACGACACAGGAACAAAAGAAAGACCCCAAACCCTCTGAGATGGCAGGGTAAAGACACACAAGACATTTTGGGCATCTCAGGGGCCCTAAATAGCTGGTTAGGCACCAAATCGAGTCCTTAATGGCCAATGAAGTGACTTGCCATGCTGTGACAGCCAACCTTGCTTTGGTTAAGCAATCCTACTGCTGAACCTCTTTAGCTTCTCTGTGACACGTTCAGGAATGGGAAGTTTGATATTTAGCAACTAATAGTTGAAGTACAGGTGTAGGTTTTGTTAGTGCTCAAAGACTCTGCTTCAAGCGGGAAGCAAACACTCCTTTCAAGTCTGACATTGTCCAGTCAGTAGTGACTCCAGCTGCTTGTGACCTCCCTTCTCAAACACTCCTTTTCTCTTCTATTTGGACCATTTTTATTACTCTTGTGTAATAAGGCCATTGTTGCTATAGAAAGTATTGCAATTGGTTTGTGGACATAGGGACAGCAGATCCAGACTGTTTGAGAGGCTTTTGTAAATACACTTGAGCCTTAACAAGAAGAGGAACATTTTTCACAGTGCTTGACCTTGCCATCCTATCTATTTGTAGACACCTGATTCACTCTACCACAGAGATTAATCTCCCTAAAATCCTACATAGTAAGAGATTAATAGCTCCAGGAAAAAGTCAGAGGGAATTAGGATAACTGCTAGTATCTCTGGTGGCTTAAGCCAATGTGAAAAATTGAAGACATCAAACCTGAGTAAGGATCCCTTACCTTAATTTAAGTTTCAACCAGTGCATTAAAAAGTTGTTTACATTTAATTTTGTCTATGTTATCTTCAGGTTTTTGTCAGCAGCACTAGAGTCCCTGCTTCTTGGTCTTCAGGGATATTAGAAAAATAAAGCCAAAGTGTGGGCATACAGGCTATATGGAGACCAAGGTGTTTTCTTTATCTGAGGTTAAATGTATGACAATATTATTATGACTTCAGTGTGCTTCAGCTGGCAGAATCCTTGAATGGTTTGGGTTGGAAGAAGCCTTTAAAGGTCATCTAGTTCCACACCTCTGCAATGAACAGAGACATCTGAGTGTTCAAGTCTACAAATCTTTATGCTCTGAAAGATTTTTTTCTTGTTTGTTGAAGTCACTTGGAACAGGCTCTTGGGACAGCAGAGAGACACTGGTGACAAAGACTGCCAAAGATAAGGAACTGTTTACAAGTAATAATTCAATAGAATATAGCTAGGGAGGCATATGGCAGAGATGTATCAAGTCATGAAAGGCACAGAAAAATTGAACACAGAAGGGCTTTTTTCTAATAAAAAATCTAGAGGGCATTGAACACAATTATCATGTAGAAGACTGAAAAAGAAGTTCTTAGAAGAAAATTAAGTGCCTTCAATTGTGAAATTATGGATATTAAGGACATTAAAAGTTTAGATTAGGCCAAAAGTTTGGATTTTTTTTCCATAAATATGTCTGTTAACAGTTATTAAATACTCAGATACCTCTGGCTCAGAAAGTCCCTGAAGCACACTGCTTGAGGCTGCGTGCAATTGCTGAGGAAGATGCATTATATGATTGCTTTGTTCTGTCATTCTTCCTTAGACATCCGTTGTTGACTGCCATTTTAGGTGAGATACTGAATTTAAAGTGCCCTTGAAATGACTTTATAGAGCTGTTCTTATTAATTTTCTTTTTCTTCAAAGCTTATGTTATATTCCACCTGATTGTACTGAATTATGCTTGAGGAGAAATCCTTTAGCTATTTTTTTTTTTTAATATCTTAGTTTTGGATGGTATTACGTATTCAGTGAAGAGTGACTTCTCATAAAATAACGCAAATTCAAAGCTTTCCAGAGTTTGTGATTCTTCATAGAGTTGCTTCTAACACAGGTATGTTAGAGAAAGTATTTAGCTGGAGCCACGTGGGAGAGGAGGGGAAAATAGAATTTGCAGAGAGCTCTTCAGAAGTATGGATACATCTATCTTCTCAGATTTAGTTTTATTATTCCTGTGGGGGAAAAAACCCACTAATATAATTTATGAACAGCTGTGGTAATTCTCTCACAATAACTATTCCTACAGTAATGAAGCATGTTTTTTCTTGGTTAGGTAGCCACTCCCTCAGCAGACATAAATTCCCAGGAAATGGAGTCTAGATGACAAGAAAAAGTGATCTACCAAGACACTTACTTAGGAACAAGTCATATATATTAAGATTGCAAACAAAAATAAAATCTCAGAACTTAAACCAGGTTTTGATTATTTTGTATTTCCATACATATTTCAAATGGTAAGGAATTTTTTTGCAGCTCTGTAGATTTTGCCAGGAGTTTTGAACAGTGTTTCTACTCGTGCATTTTCAGCATCACCTCTGGCCCTTTGCCTCATCTCTGCTCCAGCTCCATGGTTGTGGTAGAACAGCAGAATGAACCATTCACTGGGTATCTGAACAAAGAACAGATTGGGCTGACAGAATCTTGTCTTCTTTTTTTAGCTTGTTTGTTTTCTGTTATCACCAGTGCTAGCAATCTCAAAGGTGATATATGGGTTACAAAGCCTCTCTCTGTTCAGTCAATTCCCTTAATGGCAGTATTACTTCATCACTGTGGCAGAGCTTAGCCAGCTTGCCTGATGGCAAAATGTGTAAATAATTCAGCTGATGAGTCACAGGAGTTATTAGAATGTCACTGTTTTTTCTGTGTTTGGCTTATGAACATAGGCCCTGGTAAAAGACATTTTGCTGCAGCAATATATTGTTCAAAAAGCTTTTTTAATTTGTGACTGGCTGGAGCACGAATGTATCTTCAGGTTGCAATTTGGTTTGTAATTAGATCAGTATTCCCACAAAAAGCAGTCTGTACTTCTCTCTCCCTGAATACTTGTCCTTTTGTCTGAAAAGCACTGTGGTACATGCACCAAAAACATACCTGTAGTCCTATAGAGAACTGATGCAACTGGAAGTTAGATTTTCAGTGAGATCAGTGACACCCTTATGGGGTTCACTGAGCAGGGGACCAAATTCTTGTGCTGGCACAGCAGAGGAGGAATTGTACTCCAGGGGCTTTGTTTGTATGGTTTTTTTTTTTCTCAGTTGCAGGACCAGCTTAAATGTCTGCTGGCTTCATACAAAGTCTTCAGGGCATTGTTGAAGTCATATGAGAGAGTATGTGTGAGATCTAGAACTTTCTTAAAGTGCTAAGTAATTCTATACCTACAGGGTGCAGATCTGCTGAGTGAGGACTTGCACCTTCATCTAGTCTTCCTTAAGAGTGTATTCAGATTTTAATAAAATGGTTTCTACAGCTATCTTCTTAAAATATTAATAACATTTTACAGATCCAAATGTGCAACTATGAGTTCAGACTATTTCTCAAGGTCAGATACAGAAAATTAGATCTTCCAGGTCAATGTCCACCTTCTAATAACCAATCTTCCATAAATAATCCTTGGTGAAACAGAACTCTAAGAGATGCTAATAACTAGAAGTGGGAAGTATCATAAACAACCTAGATCCAGTCCTGCAAATACACATCAGGTATTTGCAGAGATCAGAGCAGTGTGGTTTATTCAAGATTTTTGTGGGTTTGCTGTAAATGCAACAGCCCAATTTCATCTTTCAGGCCAACCCTGGGATTAAACCAGAGACTGGCTGTTAAATAGTATTAATAAATTCAGACATGATCAGCTGAATACTGCTGGGACAGTTAAAGAAAGTCAGTTTTCACAGCTGATGTGGGCCTTTGCTGTCATGGAAGTAACATTTTCACCCACAGGGAGTTTTTGCTTGCAAAGAGGAAGCCTAGAGGAATATACTGAATCAGTTCAGTGTCCCTGCTAAGGGCCGTGGTAGCAGCTGATTTTCCTTGATTTTCATTGCACAGTACTGAGGTGACCACACACAATGTTTAGGGAATAAACATACTTTTCAGAAGAGTATCTGCATAGTTACTCAATTATCTTGTGGTTATACTGAGACATAAAAATACTAGTCTCATCAAAAAAGGCATACAGTGAAAATTCTTGCTTTGACCTACATGTTTTTTTGAACTAAAGTTTTTTTTTGGTGAAACAGAATAGTTGAGAATAGCTCTATGTGCACTGTTCTGCAGAATGGTTAATAGTACTGAATTTCAGTCAGACTGAATTATAGTCTATTGTTAGATTTATTGTAATGCTACTATGACCAAAATTACAAGCCAAGTGCTTCTAACTTGTATTTCAAATTAAAATGCACTGCCAGTCAAATCTGGTCATGCATAAACAGCTGTTAACATTTAGTCCTCTCTAATATTTAAAAAAAGAGAGAGTAATGAATTTTCTAATATATCATGTACCGAACTGATCACTCCTGGCAGGGCTAATTAATTTATTTTGAAAAACATTGAACATATTTAGACAAAGACTAATTGTTAAAAGCAGCATTTCTTAAATGGCAGGGCTGATTTGGTTTCTGGCTGAGCATAAAAAATGGACAGTGTTCAAGAAAAATAGTGTCTGGGGCCTTGGCATAGGGTATTGCTCAGATCTCCCAAAGAGGCTGGTTGGTTTCAGTCTGGGTAGTGACAGGAGTCACTGGATCAGGGGAGACTCCCTTAACTGCTTCTCTGCTCAATTCTCACATGCCAGCTGGCTTCTGATCCTGTGTGACTACTTCAGCACGTGCATTATCCATTGTTGTAGAGTATTTTAAATGAAAATAGCTTGCTGTTTTAACTATATGCAAAAAGACTGCCCTGTGTGACCATGTCTGTGTTTACAAGAACAGTTTCTAAAATTTGCACATATCCTACCTGCATGCCATCCCATCAGTTCTGCAGCAGGAGCCACCAGGAGGGTCTGAAAGAGCCAGATCTTCACCCAGGAGGTTATGGGACAAATTTAGGTGTAGAACTTTGTCCTGGAACCAGCAGGAGCTGCTTGTGAGGAACCCTCAGCACTGTCTGAACTCCTCACCTGAAAATCTCTTGCAATAGTTAGTCAGACCCTTTTATTGTGGAGGTGAGGAGGAGCCAAGTCTGTCACCTTGCCTTTGGTCAGCTGCGTGTCTCTTCTGTGCAGGGACTAGCTGAGGAATTCCTGGAGCACCCATGAGATTGGGGCACGGAGTGTGCACCCAGGGACACCCCTAAGACCCAGCTACACCACAATCACAACTAAAGGACAGCTTGACTTTCATGCACATGTCTCACAGTAAACTTAGACACCAAAGCTCTTGCCACAGCACCTCTGTAATTGAAAACCTTGCAGAACAGCATCTGTCCAGCTGTGAAATAAGATAGGCAGCTCATGATTTCCTGTGGGTCTGTCTGGAGGTCTAACCAGGCCCAGGCTTTTTCTGGCAACACGGATATAATGCCATGCAGATCATGCTGATTTAAATTGCTCTTGCCCTCTTGAGAAATCTTTCCAGAATGTTTCCAAGAGTCTGCTCTTTTTCCCAGAGTGAATTAATGTAATGATACTAATTGCATGTTTTGTATTTATCATTGGCTTTTCTGAATTAAGTCTTGCCACAGTCATAGCTGGGCAAGAGGGACATTGTAGTGCTACAGTCACTTGGGGTAAGGTAAATGGGAGAGTCACAAAACAGCCCAACAAAAGAAAGGATCTGTTGCATTCCAGAAATTACTAGCTCCACTTGATTTAAGCTATTGGTTTAACAAACTGACAGATAATAACAGTCAATAATAATAACTTCGGCTGTTATTTCCCAGGACTTACCTAACATCTGACTTCTGTTGTCAAAAACTGCCAAAAATCAGCTAACATTTTAATGCCAAAGTATGGGATACTTATTTACCCACACAGCTGCTCATACTAAGTCCATTTTCTAAACTGTGAGGGGACCAGATTCTCTCTTGGCATTTCACAGTCTATATCATATGAGTTAACAGACTGTTTCTGTTGGACATCAGATCTTTTACTTAATACTGTGTATTTCCTGGCTTGTCAGCACTTCAACTTTTCTTTCCCCTTCTGCAGACTTGGATTTGGTTCAGAATGACATATAGCTATGCAAAAACTAGTACTGAGATCTCATATATCTCTGTTCTGATTATTTTCAATACAACGTGCTAATATAATTTGCTTCTTGGATCCACTTAAGTAATTCAAGAATCCTAATACCAAAATATCCTGCTGTGGCTTTGGTCTGTCTTCATCCCTCCAATACTTTAATTCAGACCAATTAAGAAATTGTGTCTGTATCTAGTTATTGTCCAGGAATTTTGTGCAATATTTTCCACATCATCACAGAAAAGGAATCCCTTCTTCTGTCATATGCAATATAAAATTCCCAGCCTTATTTAAAAATGCAAATGTATCATTCCAGCACACATTCCCAGAAAACCTCATCTGGAATTCTGACTGTCTCAAGTATTTATATCTTGCTCCTTTGAAGAAATTTAAATACAGAGAAGATACTGTTGATTACCCTGCTTAGTTTCACAATATACACTCACCTGTATTACCCAAAGCAGATAATTACTGTTTTAGAAAGCTGACCTTTACAAATGGTTCCAGGAACACAGCATCCTGTCCAAATCTCCTTGCTTGTGCTACTGAACTGTGATGTTTACAAATGTCTGCTTTTACATCTCAGACATTTTCAACACAACTGTGATCAAATCCTTATTTTGATTTACAGATCATTTCTTTCTAGGCAGTGGGTGACAGACCTGCTTATAGATGGATCATAAACTGAGTGGGGATTTCCAATTTAAATGCAATGTCCAAATTTCTGATATTTTTCTCCATGCCTGTGCCAATGGGAAAGGAAATCTTGCCTTCTCCTATATTCTCCCTTCTTATATCTAGCCAGAGTTGTGCACTTTGGACAAGTGATAAGAGACACAACAGGCACAGGGGTTGGACACAAACAATATTTTCAGGAAATGTAATAACAATTTAAAGCCATAGAGGAAACTTTAGGAGCTCAAGAAAACAAATTGATAGCTCTCTGCTGGTTAAGAACTTGTGTTTATTCCTGTTAGAAAGATGTGACATCAGAGCCAGAAATAAACCCAAGAAAATGTGCTGAAGTATTTCAGTAGAGGCTAATATCAAAATGAAATGCAAAAAATTGTAAAAATAGCTGTAAGAAAAATATTTTCCAGAATCAACCCAGGAAACATGACCAATTTTAGTTTGCTAATTTACAATAATATTCAAGCAATTCTAGGCTTATGTTATCTTTGACAGACCATATAGGAGCTTCTGCAGCCCCTTATGCCATCTCTGGGGCTACACAAAAATGAGGTGTCACCTGAGATATTGTCCTGTAAAAAATGGTTCCTGGAGAGCTGCTGTGCACTTCTGGACTTACTTGCCCATGCTAGGTAAGCAGGAGGAGGACCCTGAAATTCTTCAGGGAATGAAGCTATGCATGAAACAAAGACAGTTATTATGTACAGAAAGGCTCCTAGAAGAAAAGGACAATTTTCTAAGGACAGAAACTGTCATAGGCAACCTTTCTTCTCTAGAAATGGTCATCTACTTGGCTGACTGGAGAGTCAAAAGCTGCAGGGTTCTAGTACTTTTGTATGCACACACAGGAAGCTCAGAGGCATATTTCATCAAATCATGTTGTTCTCATCTTATATGTCTAATAAGACCTTTTTGAGTTCTTTTAATGAGTTTTAAATCAAAAAGTGTGATGTGTTTGAATCTTACCGTGAGTAGTGAAATTCACTCTGAGCAAATTCTGTTCTGCCAAGTGTTCAAGATCTTCTATAGCAGCTCTAAGTAGATTAGTGCTGAGAGCCTGAGAGAATTACAGCTCCCAGAGGACTTCTCAAGCAAGGCATGCAGGTTCTCAGGGTTCTCACAACTCCGTGGCTAATTAAGGTGCAGCCACACAGCATTTGAAAGTGTACATGCAAACTAACTGGGACTGCTGCAGCTTAATGAACGATGAGTTCTGTAACAGCTGACACAAGAACTGCTGAAAGCCTCACCAGCAAAAACAGACTAAAACCCAATCTCCTCGAATGCCAGTTGAGAAGACTAGAAATTCTAAGGAATTGCCAGCAAGTCTCACTCTATTCTGTAAAATAATTCAGTTTTTGTGAACTTGAACTATGGTATCAGCACTTTTAACACTCAAAGGGTTTTTGTACTTCACCCCTTAACAATGGGGAAAGGCTCAGTACTGAGTTACCATAACACTGCTGAGCTGTAGTAGCCAGGAGCAGCACACAACAGAAGTGAAGCATCAAGAACCACCATCCTTCCAGACTGCCCCAAGTCCCTGGGATGCCCAAATGACTTTCACAGGTCAGGAGGCAGCATATTCTGCAGCTGACAGCACGTCCTGCTCAGCAGATGGGAGGGCAGGAGTTTGGCTTATGTCCCCTTTTCAGAAGGGTTGGTTTGGCGTTTTGTGATGCTTTTAAAAATTATTTTGTTTTGCTCAAAGCAGGAGTCCTATTAAATTCGGCAGCTAAAATGCAGTATACACATTTTAAACCTGTTAAGGCATCTGAAATAGTCTGGTGATCAATATCAAAAGGTAAAGTATTTCATATTCTAGTAGCTACTGTTTTCAACAAAATTAATCAAATAAACTGCATTTGTATGAGACTCATTTATTAAAAATACATATTTTCTGTTTCACATAAAAAGAACCAACACTTAACACAATTTAAAGAAGTTGGACAGGAACTATTTGAAAAAATACAAGTTCCTGTAACCCCAGAGCACCCAACTTTTACTGCACAAGCTAGAAATTAAAATTTTTCTGTTCAAGACCCCAAGTGCTTGTCCTGCACACAGCAGTGCCCAGGAAGGTGCAGCAGGTCAGAGGCAGGGGTGCTAATTGCTCCCCAGAGGCTGTACCCTGGCAGACATACCTGCAGCATACATGTGTTCTCTCCCAGCCCGGGGCATGATGGCAACCTTAGCAAAAAAAAAAATGTTGGAGTGGCACTCGGCTCGAGTGTCACAGGTTGGCCATCTCTTTCTGTAACAAAGGAAATACAGCACAGCACTTCCAGGTAATTTCACTTAGGATCCAGCAGAAACATATTAACAGCATTGATGAAAGAAAACCAGCCGTGCTTCGGTGATAGAACATGATGCAACAGTCTTTTTGCCAACTAAAACCTACGCTGGAATCCAGTATCTTCTGGAGCCCCACTTTTCATAACTCATTCATCTCTGACTTTTGGAAAGACACAATTTTCAAAGCAACGAGTAATCAGCTTAGGCAGCAGCAAATACTAATTTAAAGTTCTGTGCATAAAAATCAAAGTCAGAATACAAAAGAGCTGTCAGAGGCATCTGCTATTAAAGTGCACAGAAAACAACACTGGCTAAACTTATATTCTTGAGGAAAGCAACAGTTTGCCAGGCTGTCAGTCTTGTTCTGGAGATGCTGAAAATTCAGCTCCTTTTTAAGTCACTAAGAGACATACTCATCAACTCTTAAAAATTACCAAAATGCTTTGTGAATTCAGGCTCAAAGAGTGTACGTATCAGACACGGACTGGAACATTCACTGCCAACTCATAACTGAAGCAAGGCACAAAGAGGAAAAGACACTGAAGTGATGCGGAAGCAAGATGACTTTAAATCACAAACCAGTGGCCCCTTTGCTTTGACCTTACACAGCATTAAAGGTTATGGGCAGCTGAACCAGCAACTGTTGGACAACCAGATTAACAGTAAAGCAAAGTTCAGTTTTGAAGAAATAAAAACCTGGCTTGCATGTCAATACATGTGTTCTAATCCCATACAAGTCATGATCTGATTAAAAAGATACTGCATACTCTCACACCTTGCAAACATAAGAGAGCATTAAACTCATGTTCAGGCCTTTAGAGGCATATCTCCTTACATCTTTATAGTCTACAGTGTTAATTCCTTAAGACTGCTGTTTACAAGCACTGTCTTAAATGCCTGTCACTTAACTGACCATGCTGACTTTGACAGAGATCAGCTTCCTCCCTCAGCCCACTGGGGTCTGAGATCTACCAGCTAAAACACAATCCTTCTTTACATACTGTTATTTCACAGATTATAACAGAACAAGATTTGCCCAGTACAGTACTTGTTTCTATTTCTAACACCTAGAGGAGGAAACTAAATGATTTTCAGGATGTTGGATGAATTTTCAGAACTGGAATTAAAGAACTTAATTTGATTTTTTTAGAAATTTTTTTTTTTCTGGGATTAATGAAATGCAAATACCCACTAAGCTCCAGAATGCCACCAATCAAAACAACTTTCCTTAAGTTGACATCTTAAACATAAGATCTCAATTTACCAAAACCTGAGAGAATCAAATGCTTGCCTTAATTATAGCACTCTTCAACTCACTGTCATCAAATTTTCAAGTAACGTCAAAGCTCATATTGAAGAGCTTTGATCCTTTGGGCTCACCTGCTGCTCTGCACTTTAGAAGGCAAAAAGTGATTTAAAGACATCTCAGGTTAGGAATTTACAATCCCTGCTTATCCTTGTACAGCTACAAGGTGAAGCTCACAAGTTACTCAAAATCTCATCTTACGGAAAATAGGAATAGGAAACTTTCTGAATTTATGAGGCGGCAGCAGGGGAAATAACTGGATTTTACAATAGCTGAATTTGAAAAGTGTTAAAAGAACAAGGTTGAAAAGTTAAAGTCTTAGTAAGGAAATAAGCTACAGCATGAAAAGTCCATCAACCATAAAGATCAACTCTGAAAAGAACACAAGCTCATTGTTCCTTGTATATACATTTTTAAAAAACATCTAGATTAAAAAATCTCTCCCAAAGGGTTATAATTCCCTTTTCAGAGAGATGTTGTTATAGCTTGTATACAGTGTTTCAAAAGAATTTTTCATTGTCTTCAGAATTCTCTATGATTTTCCTAATCCTTTTTGCAGCGGTATTTCTCTCCAGAACTGAACACTTTATATCCTAGTTAAAAATCCATTTTTAAGAAGGCCTTCAAATAAAACATTCAAGGTTCTAATCACAATTTTTAAATACTAGCGTTTTTAGTTTTAATCACAAAATAGATCTAGTGAATTTGCTAACTTAGTAAAAAACAGACTAGAAATAACATTCACAAAAGATTTCTAGCCTCCAGTAATTCACAAGATGCTATTAGAGCACAGAACAACATTCTTAGTTAAATCAGTTTTATTCCTTCTCATAGCTACTTTGAAAATAAAGGGTAATTTGGCACTAATTCTGTTAGAGAAGTTCCTAAGCAGGTATCTGTTTGTGTATACAGCAAAAAACAAAGAACAGTGCACAGAACTGAATTAGTCTGCCAAACACCCTTTTCAGACATCACATATTCCAATATGTGGGTCTGGATGAACAAGAAACTCAGACTATCCCCTACACCCAGTTCCACTGCCTGCATGTGGACAATACACAGGTGCAAGGGTCTAACAATGAGATCAGAATCTAGAAATAGCTTATCAAATTTCAAAGAGGTTCAAACCTGCTTTGACATCAGTAAGCAAAAGGATGGATGCATACAATTGTTAGTGTACTGTCCAGCATTAGCAGCAACTTTGACTGTAGTGACCTCAGCATCAAAAAAAACAAAGAAGGAAAAAAAAAAGGAAAGGTGGTTCAGGAAGTAACAAACAGATCAGAACAGCAACAGACTTGCTGAACTCGTGCCTCCACAGCTTTGTGCCTTGGGAAACATGGCCTTACAAAGGATTATGCTCAGTGCAGGGCAGCACAGAGAATCAAGCCTGCAATTTTCATGGCTTGAACGAGCACAAGAACTTGGCTTCCAAGGCTTTGTCTCCTTAAGATGAATGTGTCACAACAGGAATGTCAATTTCTACAGGAGAGAGGCGAGAACGTGCGGAGTACGGCTGAGAGGCATAGCTGTGCATGCTGGGGGCGTGGGAATACAGGGGCTGCCAGAAAGGAGAAGGGAGGCTTTTGCATGCACAGTACCACAGGAACAGCAGGATGGAAGTGAAAAACAGACCGCCAGCACTGGCAATGGCAATAAATACAGAAATGTCAAAGCTGAAGATGGGCTCGTATTTTCTGTTCAGATAATTGTTATAAAAAATGACCCAGATGGACGGAGTGAGACAAATGGCACAGGCAAGCAGGAACAAGAGGCCGGCCACGAGATGGCAGCCCGCACTGTTTACCAGGCACTTGGCCAGCTTGACGTTGGGCACGCTCGATACAAAGGCTGTGTTACACATGCCAATCATGCAGAGGAACAGAGCTGAGACCGCAGTAAACATACTCAGAGGAAGGGCAAACTGAAGAACACGCAAATCCAGCTGATCCACAGCCGTGTACCACTGGGGGTCATAGATCACACAGTCTCTGCTCCCATCAAAGCGCGCGCACTTAATCCAGAGTCCAGTGTAAACCGTCACATTCCTCTCGTTCTTGTTGTACGTGTACAGTCTCATCTGCCTCCAGTTTGGAAGCAGAACTGCTGCAAGGAGCCCAGCTACTGAGGCTGTTCCACTGAGGAAGGCCAGTACGGTCGCTGCATGAACATCCCGGCAGCCCATATTTGCCCAAAGAGGCTGTTTCCTGCAATTAAAAAGAAAAATATAAAAGAAAATCATGGACACAGGACTAACTACAGTTGATTTGTGCCAGGTTAATAAACTTAGATGACAGCTGGTAGACACAAACTCTGTGACACCTTCTTTGTCTGACACACTTAAGACAGTGGTAACACCACCACCACATTCACGCTTTAATGAAATGTCAGGTTATTTCACAGACTGTTGTGACTTCTCAGCTGACAGACTGCTAAAGTCGCTGTGTTCAAGATGAAAAAGAAGCACATTTGAATGTGTGACTCTACACAGCCATGATTTAGGCATGATTTAAGTTCACCTATCCTCAACGGGCAGCTCCTGTCTTTAGCCCAGACACAGTATCAGAGTACATGCTTAGTCCTACCGTGCTGCTGCATGAGTAAAAGGGAGTTGCTTAAAATCACATCATTAGACTGGCAAGGAATGCATATGTAGGCAGTTATACACATTTTATATAGGCCAAACTGTTGACAAGAGCTGCGAGAGAGTGGCGGAGGCTCTGCTGAGTAACTTACTATGAATTTTCCAACAGCAACTAACAGTTCTTCCACACTACTCCTGCCTTTCAGAATCAACTGTCCAAGCACACAAACTATTACAGAAAGCAGATGGCTTTTCAGCTTTCACATTTTCCACTTCAGAGCAAGTGTTAACACTGCTTCCTTTTCAATACAACCACTGTCTGCATACCTACTATAGCCTCTTGCCTGCAGAGAGGCTGAGAAACAGTCTCAATGACAAGTCTTTAAAACACAAACAAAACTAAAAACCCCCCAAAAACCAACCAACCAAACAAAAACAAAACAAAAAGACTCAATTCAAGTTATCCTTTCTCTGAATGTCCAAGATATTTTAAAGAAGCCTAATACATAACAAGCACTGAGCATTTACCCCAGTGTACTTGAAGCTTGACACTAAGAATTATAGTACCTAAAAATGAACAGAAATACTTTGCAAATTCTCACTGAGTGCCATTCAATTATAAACTCCTCCTGAAATTTCTTCCAAATTATTACACTGCATTGTGCATACTTGTCAAATGTCCAAAGTCATAAACCAATTCCTTAAGTACCTGAAGCTCTGCTTAATGCATACACAAGTAACTGAGTATCTGCATCACAGAAAGGTTATAGACATGGCTGCAAAGAAAAAGGCAGCTAGACCTGATCTCTCACTCTCCTTTTACACCTGCAAACATCCAATGACCAGGGAGCTCCCGTTTTCAGAGAAGGAATTCCCATGTATACTGGAAACACACTATAAGCATTATCAAGCCAGACAGCTAACCAGAATTCTATTGATTTATAGACAAATAAATGAAGTTCAATTTGTTTCCTAAGAAATCATTAGGCAATTGTTTGATGCCATCTAACCCTGAAGAACTGCACTGGAATGTGGGCACTATTTAAGTGCTGATCACAGTCTTCTAAAGAAGCACTCTGGAAAGAAAGAGTGACAACCACATTTATGCTAAAAACTACCTCATTTGTCAAAAAGACAGCATTATATTGTTGCTAAGGATAGCTGAGTGTGGGCAAGCTTCTCTTCCCATGGCAGTAAACTTTTCAGATGGCAGGTCATTAACAGGATAGCCCCTGGGCAGGAAGGACCAGAGAAGTATTTCCACCATGATTATTTTAATATGATGCTTAACCCTAGCTTCAGTAAGGTCAAAACAATCAATTTACAAGAAAGTGGGACCATAACAAATGAACTTCAGGGGTAAATCTAATATAGCATCAAATTTTGTTCTCCTCAAGCTCAATGCCTTTGTTCTTCCATAAAGAGCTTGCCTTTACCTGGATAAAACTTCCATGAAGACAAAGCATACTCCAAGATAGAGCTACATGTGAACCAGCTGGAATAAACACGACTGACCATTTTCACTTGCAGTAGTAGATTACTGCAAATAGGCAAGTTACCCACCATCCCTTCCATCAGGGGAGACCTATCCCATCTTGCAAATACTGCTGGCTTTATGACTGTAATTACAGCTTCAGATCTCTGATGAAAACTGTAACAAAACAGGTGTTGTCTTAATTAGACAGCTTCAGTGTACTTACCAGCAGTGTCCTCAAGAGAAACCTTAGCAACTTCTGTAAGTAGGAAAAGAGGTGTCACTGGATCTAAGAAACAGAACAAAGAAAGAGTCAGCATCACATTTGTTTCATCAATTTCAGCAACAGCATTTACACTGCGATTCAGGAACACAGAATATCAGCTATGTTTGCATTAGGCCAACTCCATCACCTTCTACAATTTCCTCTTATTTAAAAAACAAAACTCAAACTGCTTTTTTTTTTTTTCTTCAATTTTTTTCTCCAGAACTTGTTCTCTATCCATTCATCTCAAAAGATAAGGGGGCAAAAAATGCTTTACTTATGGGTGTTCCAAGACAGAGTTTGCATCCTGAATTTTATGTTTTTAGCAAAAAATCTGTAAGTAGTCATTAGGTTCCAGGCTGCACTTAAACAGCAGTGAGGAAAGGGTGCAATGATTATTTAGTGTCAGAAAACAAAGCACAAGCTCTAAATTGTTTATATATCTTATGGGTCTCTATTCCTTCCTGCCTCCTACACGAAGGTTTCAAGGAAATTGGAGGAAAACAGGAAACACTGCTAATGCCTTTTCAATGGCTGTCCAGCTTTTCCAGAGGAAAAGAGCCTCTTGTGGATTTTCTGCACCCACATCTAAGTCCCAAGATCAAATCTGCAGGTCATTATAGGTAATCACTTTACTACTGGACAGCATCAGACCTCCAAGTATATCAGTCTGCAACCGTTAAAAGTTACGAAGGCGAGTTTGTTGGGCTAACGTGTGCAGAGTTTCTAAACTACCCGTATCAAACCCTCAAATATTATAAAATTTATATATGAATAGGCTCCACCATCCACAAAAACATCAAAGAAATTTTTCTATCAAACTATCTAGGCAAGAAAGAGACTTTACAACACAGTAATGAACCTCAATTTTTTCACTGGATGAGAAAGAGTGCTTCAGATTTGGAAAGTCATTAATATGAATGCTATTGCATATACGACACAGAAATGCAGACCCACAGCTTGGAGCAGCAGCTTTTGCTCACTAACATTATTGACGAATTTTCAAGCTTTTTGTGCACTTTGCAGCTGAAGCCAAGAAAAACACACAGACCTCCCTCTGCAGGTTCACACCCATGAACAACCACAACAACATAATTAAGCAGAAAATTAGTCCAGGCAAACAAAGCTGTCAAAGGGAGAGCTGTGCCCAGCCCAGGAGTCCCTCCCATTAAATGATGAAACCTGTTTTGTAATAAACAGATACACAGCAGCAATGGAATACTCCCCAATACCCAACTCATTCCTGCAGACATGGAGTTTCTTTTGGTTTTCTCTTCCTCTTCTCAGTCCATCTGGTTTTGTTGTCTATCCCTGGTGGCGTTAACAACTAGGGACCTCAGACACTTTTCAACTAGTTGTCCAAGGGAAGAAAGCACACTTTGGCCAGATAAAACCTTGCCTTGCCTTAGATTCTTGGCTTCAGCTTCTTCCATCCCAAGGATTTTAAAGCTGTTCAAGGCTCTTATATCTGATCCACAGAAGTTACCAGCCCTAATAGCACCCCTTAATACAGACAGATTTTACCCCCTATTCTAAAGATCCATGTTGCCGTAATAAGAGATGTTGGCTGAAGCTGGTTAAAAACTGCTAAAGGCCCACAAGAAAAAAAAAAATGAAAGAAAGATAACAAAAAGGACATTCACTATAGACATAATTCAGAAATTAGTAAAACCAGTTCTGTTCCCTTGCATGGCCTTGAGAGGACCATGGTCTGGGAAGCATCACTGTTTTGTGAAGCCCTGTGGGAGAGAAGTCACAGTATAATTATCAACACAATTTATAAACAGACACTGATCTAACTATCCACAACAGCACGAGCAATTTAAAATTGTTTATGAGTTTTGGGTAACAGGCCACCAGAAACTGGAGGCCTAAAGCTCCCCAATTTCAAGGGACTGGCTCAGAACCAGTGGCATCACTTTTTTTGTTTAATTCTGAGGATCAATCATGCAGTTCCACGTTCTACAGAACTCCATTTAAAATTAAACAGAGATGTACCGACTTACAATTAACGATCCTAGCTAACAGATTAGGACTTCCAAGAAAAACTTGGAGCACGGGTAATTATTTTACCGACTGAATGGTTAAGAGCAGCTGAGGCACGGAGAGAACACACAGCGTCCCTCCGTGGAGCACCGCCGACCTCCGCCCGAGACAGCGCTCCGA
>VYXF01007842.1:176569-188643 GCA_013397295.1 Polioptila caerulea | reverse complement strand
GGGCTCGGAAACACGGCCCTCCCATCAGCCCGCCGACCGCAGGTCGGAGGAACCTGACTACGGCAGGCAGCTCCGGCCCACGGCGGGCAGCTCCAGTCAGGCCATTCTGCCTCAGTCCAAACACACCCCCACTCCCCCCTTTAGGACCGGTGTTCGCAAAGTCTGGAAAAAACAAAATGGTAATTTCAGCTGTGAAATAGCCTGCAGGAAAGGAGGCTTTGGGGTGATGTTACCACTCAAAGGAGGTTGTAGCAAGGTGGGTGTTGGTGTCCTCTCTCCCAGGCAACCAGGGACAGGATGAGAGGACATGGCCTCCACCCGTGCCAGGACAGATTCAAATTGAACATCATGAGGAATTTCTCCAGAGAAAGGGTAATGGGCTGCCCAGGGAGGTGGAGGGTAGAGGTGTTTAAGAAAACAGTGGACGTGGCACTGAAAGCCATGGTCCAGCTGTCAAGGTGGTGTTCGATCATTGGTTGGACTCACACTCACAGGTCTTTCCTAACCTAATTGATTCTGCAATTCTGTAAAATGGAGTATCAAAAATGACTGACAGCCTATTCTTAGCTTTAGTGAATGCATATTAGCCCCAAACACGGTAAAATTAGAGGAAAATCACAGTAAGAACCAATACCAATGATAAATTAAATGCATTGTGAGAAACCATACCTTTCTTCCCAGTGACTGCTTTAACAAAATTTAAAGAAGCAGGGTATGATACATGTATTACAAAACAAAACTAGACAAAATACCAAATACATCTTTGATGTATTCATTCTTATTTTGCTTTACAATCAATTTAGTAGCTTTAAAGTAGAAACCATCCTGACAATAAAGGATTTCGAATTTCTTTTTCCAAGTAAAATATAAGTGTGCCTTCTTGTAATACAAAATGTAGAAATCTAAATATTTCCAAAAATGTATAGCTCTGTTGAGAAGGAGCCGTTTTCTTCACGGAAATGTAACATAAACTGAACAACTCCATAAAAGGAAGGAATCACAAATTAAGCATGGGAAATTTGGAATCATGATTTATACAACTAAGATGACTACAGTAGGCACCAGCAGGTGTCAAAAAAGCCTCCAACATTACAAATCAGTCTAGCTTTTTGTGCTCCTACAAGTCACTTCCTTGCAGCCTTTCATATGTGTGTTCCTTTAAATCCTTAAAAACCAACAAAACCCCTACAATCCAATGCCCGTCACAATAGCAGAACTGGTTCACCTTAGAGGCCCCAGACCCTGGAAAATTCCTCCATCAGAAACTTCCCTTGGTTCTTCTGATGCCCACAGGACATGTAGAATTGAACTTGCTCCTTTGTGCAAGTTATATTCCCTCCATACCTCTCACTCGGCAGAAAATATTCCAGGGCTCATCACCTGTTAAGCAGTGCTTCGAGTTGCACATACTTTGATCTTTACATTGCTGAGCTTTGTAGCCAACACAAATAAAAAACCTTGCCTCTTTCCCCACTGTGCCCTAGCCAAGTGCCTAAACAAATGGAAGGAAGCAGGCAATGATGGAAGAGGGAACAATTAAATGGAAGGTCTGCACAACAAAGGCTTCATGTGCATAGTTAAAGTATTAAAATGTGCTGGATCCATTCAGGAATGCCAGCTTCTATTCATTTGTTCTTCTTTGGAAGTTTGTAAAAGCTGGAGTTTCTTTTTCCGATATTCTGCGTTCACCTGCTCTGCTTGCTCATCTATGGATTTTCTTAGACATGTTTTGAGTTCCTCAATTCCTTCTCCAGTATACGTAGATACAGGAATCACCTCTCTGAATTCAAGAGTATTTGCCGGAATCATTTCTTCCTCTAGTAAGTGTAAGAAATCTGAAAAATTGTATTGAAAGAGTTAATGCAACCCCCAAATACTGTATCACTACAAAGCCCATAAAATCCCATTAAATGTAAAAAATTAATAAATTACAGTTATAAACAAAACTGCAATTAATACACATATTATCTAAGCAGGTTACTCTTATTCCAGACACCTAGACTGGAAACTTACTGCCTCATATCATGGTTAGGAAAGATCGCCTGGATCTCTATTTTATTACAATTCTTTCCCAACAGTGAAGCCATTACAAATGCATATAAACAGAGCTATAAATGCAGGAATTGATTTTAAACATACATTCAAATAATAATTTTTAAAGCTGACTTCAGTTTCAAACAACTCTCTGCCAATGCAGAGTTATCCATATGAAATCTTACTACTACTTTTGATGAAAGTTATTGTTGGAATTTCATTTACCCTGAGGATTCTCCAGTTGTGTCATAAGTTCATCCAAGTTATCCTTTGCACAAGGCAAATCCATTTTATTAACGGCAAGAAGTGCAGGCTTTGTTACAAGTTCCTCTTTGTACAGCTCCAGTTCCTTAAAAGAAAAGTAAATTTCCTTCAATAAGTATTTGTAGTTTAACAAGTGCTACTTCAATTTTACATCTCCTCTTTTATTTGTTTAATTGCCTAAACAGCCTTTCTTGCTCAAGCAGCTGTAAGTTTGACTCAGGTGCTCAAGGCTGATATATTAAAGCACAGAAGAAAATAATGTTCAGTGATTCAGTCATTTTTTGCTCTAAGACAGATTTCAGGCAAACAGTCTAGCTCATTCTGAAATGCCTCTTACAAAAAGAATGGGAGTTTTGGTTTCTGTTTATTCTGACACCCATGAACAAAAAATCAATTTCAGAAAAACTTCAGACCTACAAAACATATAAGAAAATAATTTGGAGAGTGTTACAATCCTTAAACATTTTAATATCAGAAAATCACAACCTGAATAAACTAAACAGCAATACCTGACATTTAGAAGATTCATCAACTTAAGTCACACAGTTAAATTTAAAATTACATAATATGCATTGTTTTTATCAGAAACATAATAAGAGATGGAAACAGTGAATGTCTGCAAATGTCTGGGACCTGATGTCTTACCTATGTTAGTTGATGCAGTAAGGGCATCAAGGCAGGGCTTTAACTGTAACCACATATTTCTACTTCTTAAAATGCTACTGGACTGGGGAACTGAAAATGATGTCTTTTTACCTTTACTTGATAACTTACCTTTGTTAGAAGCAGTATCGTTTCAAAGGCTGTTCTGAAATGAGTCTTGATAGACAGCTGAAACCCAGAAATATCAACCTGAAAAAGTTACAGAAAAACAAGCTTTGTGGTGAAAAATTATGTTACAGTATCAAGGTACTCTCATCAACTATGTTCCCCTGGAATGTCCATGGCCATGTGTTCACTCCTGGGCAAATAACAGAGGACAACTATACAGCAAAGAAACATCAGACACTGGAGGCACAAACTCGTTAATTCTGATACATGTTTCTCAAAGGTCTGGTTTTTACATTTCTTATGAGAATCTTACAGGAAAAAAAAAATCATGCTTTTGTTATGCTTTGAACACTTCACTGTTCTAAATTAATTGGAAATTTTCAATGATAAATTCTATTTAAGAATTTAATTTATCATTAGTCATTTGAGTGTTCCATTCTGTAAACAGAATTACAGCTATATTTATCATAATCATGCAAATTACAAATTATTTTCTGAATTCCAACTACATCGCAATTAAGATGTATTTTATTTATTGCACTTTGATCTCAATAAATTTTAAACTTTAATAAACTTACAACAAAGAGAAGCTGTTTGGTTCTTTCTACATGTTTGAGAAATTTGTGGCCCATTCCTTTGTTTGCATGTGCACCTTCAATCAGTCCTGGGAGATCAGCTACTGAAATCTAGGAAAACAAGTATCAAACAAAATACTTCCAGTAAGAAAACCCAGGGACTTTAAACTATCAACAGTGACTATCATTTTTCATAAGCAAAAGAACCCAGACAAAATAATATGCATTGGCTGTTTCAATATATTTACAATCTATCATCAGAAGCAGATTAAACAAAATGCTGCTGTTACACAGACCTGGTGCTCCTCATGTTTTCCCTGTCTATACAGCTGTATGCAAAGTACAAAATAGAAGGTAATTATACCTCTGCAGAGATCTTACAAAATTTAGCTATTACCTGAGACTCTGAAAGGTGAGTAGCTTAGGCTATCACACTTGTATAGAATTCTAACTGTTACTGGAAAAGAAAATGAAGTCTGCTCCTTGTGGTTACAGAGTATCATTACTCCAAACACAAACCCACTTAACACTTCTCCCCTGAGCATGAGAAGATACAAGGATTTGACTTCTGCTCTTCAAATTAAATGAGACTTTGATTGATCAATCAGCTTCCAGCCAGAGCCCAGCAAAGACTGCCACAATGGACAGGGATTTTGTCATTTTCTCTGCTGGTTTAGAGGGCTGTTGGACAGCTGAGGCAGACTGAAAAAAGAGCAGAACTATGATAACTCCCCAAAATAGCTACTCAGTAAGTCACAGAAAGCTAAGACAGAGAGTGAAGTAAAGAAAAGCAAAGGTAGGGTCTGTCAAATCTATTTAATGCCCATTTAGACAGCAGCTGGATTAAACTGAACAATGCCTGAAGCCATCATACCATAAAATTTTTAGTGTGCTACTTATAGCAGAAGGGGGCTCAGATACTCTGGTAGAAAGTGTAAGTGCCTCTGCTAGTTTTCATGGTCTGGTACTGAGACCTGAAACCCAACTCTACTCAGATCCTTTACTTTTGTGTCTTTTTTTTCCCAAGCAATAATGACAAGACAACACCAGGAAACTTGCATGTATTTTCTTTTTTATATTACTGAGATAAAACGAGCAAATGGTTACGTATCTCTTTAAAAATATCAATGTTCTGTAGGAAAAAATGAGTCATTGTCCCTTGAGTGATACAGGAAAGACACCTCAAGTATTGCTCTTAATTATGTTGCTTATGTTGTTTCAGTTTCTGCAGTTGCAATATGGAGAGTACTTCCTCTTACTCCCAGAAGCTCCCTGCAATCACAACCCCCAGTTCCCATGACTTTAGAAAACAGGTATCTTGTCCATATAGCTCCTACATAGCACCCAACACTGTGGCATAAAAACCATGAACTGTAGAAATGGCCAACAATAAGGATCACTGGCTGTGACAAGAAAAAGACTTCAGAAAAGAAAGCCAAGAGTGCAAGTAGATCTCTTGCTGGAGAAAGATACACCAGCAGGAGCAAGAGATCCTCATTCACAGCAGACAGTTTTTTGAAAGGGCTATGAAAAATCCTGTTTATTTCCAAAATAGCTTTCTAGCATAAGCTACTCTAAACTAGCAGATAAAATGAATATTAAAAAAAATCCATAGACATATTGCATCTCTACAGGGAACCAGACAAACTAGCCTTACTTTCTTTAATAAACAGTTTTGTTGAAGTTTGTTAAATGAAGGTTTCAAGCATCAGCTACTGAATCTCTCTAGCATTATTGGTTCTGAAAGCAAAAACAGTAGCTTTTTGTCTTTTCATATCTGAGTTATGTTTTTTCTGGTTATCTCATCTGAAATCCTTTTATGCACTCGCCTTTTATCTTGAAAGCGATGAGTCCAGTGCTGCATGTATCATACACTTCAAAAACAAAGTAAAAGCACATCAAAGAAGATTCAAGCTTGAGGAAATGAAAATGTTGACGGCAACTTTTAAGTGAATCTGGGGTCCAAAATCTATTAGCTTCTCTAATCTCATTCAGCACTGGTTTCCCCTTCAGTGGATACTGTAGAAAGGATTCCAGGCACCACACAATTATCTGACAACTTTTATCTGAAGAAGCTGGGTGGAATAGAGGTCACAAAAATTAAGGTGGTAGGGCTATAACTCCACCAGTCTTTCAGAACCACAGCCTACCACAACAGGAACTGGACTCAGGGACCTCACCTCTCAGGTAGTGCATGATCCTGGCTGTACAGGTAATCACCATCTCATAGTGATTTCATATCATCCTCTCACTCTATTTCAGTTTTTGATTATAAAAACCCCAACCCACCAAACAAAAAAAATCCTATGCCCCCAAAAAAACACCAAACCAACAAAAACCCCACAAAATGAAAAAAAAACTAAAAAAAAGTTAGAACAGCCAACCTTGAAAGTCATAACAAGAAGTTATGGTAACAGGGTTTTAATCATAAAACTCCCTGCCATTCACTAATGTAGATCTTCAGCTATTGGACAAACTGCACTATTTGCATTCTGAAAGTTACTCACTCAGTCCAGAGCTCTCTGTATAGGCAACTTGCAGAAAATTTGCTTCTTCTAAATAAAAATAACAGGCTGGTCTCTGAAACAGTGATTTTTTCCAAGTCCTAAACTTGTAAGACTGTACTAGGACACAGCAATCTCAATTACATCAACAATTTCATACCTCTAGGATTGTAAGCCAGGATTAAAACCACAGAAAGAAGGTAAGGGAAAATGATAAGTCATTTCTTAATGTGACTTGAAATAAGCTCTACATCATAATACTGTATTTGGCTATGGAACTCCCTCATTTCATAAAACAGTACTTTTCCCACAACTCCTGTTAAGTCCATGTAATTGCATTTGACATTTACACATTTTAGATACACACATGAAAATATCTACAAGTTTTCATGAAAATACCTACAAGTTTTCATTCTCTTTCTGAAATTCTGTTAAGCAACATAAGCAGTCACTCCATATAACTTTAACAAACAATCAGGGTGAAGTTTCATACCAACCTGCTTATAATCTGCATACATGATCTTTCCTAGTTCAGGCTGTATTGTTGTGACTGTGGCAAGGGGACAGGAAGAAAACAAAACTGGTTTTAACATTTTAAAAGTGTTAAAGTTACAAAACATTTAAATATTGTAGGACTTTCTCAGTGTATTTAAATTAAACAAATGTGCAGTAGCAAAAAAAAAAAAAAAAAAAAGGAAAAAAAAAAAAGAAAAAAAAAAAAAAGAAAAACAAAACAAAAAAAAAACCNACATTTAAATATTGTAGGACTTTCTCAGTGTATTTAAATTAAACAAATGTGCAGTAGCAAAAAAAAAAAAAAAAAAGGAATAAAGAAAAAGTAAAATAAGATAGATGAAAACTAGACTACAAAAAAATCCCATAAGTCTTGTCTCTTTCTGCAGTTCTGCTCCAGTCATCCCAAAATGGGAACAATGAAGGTAGAGAAGTCTCTGACACAAAAACTATTACCTAGACTATGGATTAGCTTCCAAACAGGGATAAAACAATGAGAGGTAAAGTGAGATAGGACTCTTCAAACTGAGAAAAGGCTGTAGAGAATTGGGAATGGTGCAAAAACGTCAGTAGAAATTATCAGTACTTGCACTCTTTAATTAAAGAAGATAGACAACTAATTATAACTTATTGATTGAAAATTATTTAAAAATTCTGTCCATTTTTCAGTGGACAGATTAAAACCCCAAAATCTTGTCTGTTGAAAGTGGTAGCAAATTCTAAAGCAAACAAGATGTTTATGCAAAGAAACTTGACAGTACATATTCAGTAGACTGAGGATATTACACAGCACAGAGAGTCTCAGTTGCAATAAAATGGGCTGAGACAAAAATAACTGTTAAATAGACCCTGCATTAACAGGTTGAAGCATTATGGGGTCTATACATGAAAAACTGAGGTGGGTAAAGGAACCGGACACTGAGGCAGCAAGTATCTCTTTGAAGTATTTCTTATAATCAAAAAGCCAGGCAACATTGCAATACCCTATTCTTCCTTATAAACCTTTATTATAAGCAAGTCAGTGAGAAGACTTCTTGCTCTTGGGAAATATTACTGCTCTAAAAACAAGAGTATGAACTTACATGCATAATTTGCAATCTCAGGTTTGGCATGAGAAATCTTGCTTAACAAGGATGACTTTCCTGCATTTGGAAACCTAGAAGGAAAGTTATGATTGATACACTAAATAAACATCTATATGATTCCTGTATATTCATTTCCAACTTATTTTCACACTCATCTACTCAGGCTATTTTTTTATTTTTTACAAAACGAACAAGCCCCAGGTCACTATGATTTTCTTTTTGACATCAAATCTGAATAATTTTTCTAAATCCAACAATACTTCTTAAGGATGCAGACAGGAGAGTTATGTAGATACCTTGTAATATATTTAAGGGAAATCTTTCAAAGTCACTCAGACAGAAATATAGCATTGTATCCAGGTATACTTGGATTCACTCTTCACATGCTACAGCTAATTTTGTAAATTATGCTTCCATTCTAAAAAGCTGTCGTGCAAATATATCTTACCAGTTGGATTTACAGTCTCCTAGCATACACATCATGGTTTATGAAAGTCTACACTTCAGGTACCAATGGTACCTATGCTGGAGTTTAGCTAACACAGCAAAGCAAATGTAACCTCAGAGTGAGGCTGTGTATAGACACACACATGCACAGTGTACGTGTGGTTGTAAGGCAGCCAAGTGGTATGAGGGATCCTGTTTGGTTACCAAGCAAACCTAAAAGAACACCTAGGAGCTGTGCACACCTGACTGTTGTAACATTTTCCCTTTACAAGGGATAGCTGTACCTGCATCCTACAACAAAAGTGTTCCTTAAGGGATACACCAGCTTCTACAAAAGCTTCTTCACACAATACATCGACCCACTGCAATGGAAACCAAAGTTAAGACTGAAATTGTAACATCCACATGTTTTAAAGATTAACCTGAGCTGGAAAGGCACAATAGCTTTGATCCATGTAAAACCTGAAGTTAATCCTGACATCCAATGATAGATTACAGTCCTTATTCTTAGCACATACTCCATCCAGAAAGTCCACATAAGACTTGTGTTCCAGTCAAATTCACAAATATTCATCACAGCATGATCAAAGCATGCTCTGTCTACAGGCACCTCAACATAGTCACAAGATAAAAAGGCAGGTGTCCCACAGAAAATCAAATACTTTCCACTTGAATACATGGAGAACTATGGCCTGTTAACAAGGCTGGTGCTACATTACAGGCCTTTATAAAGGGGCTGTACATAAACCTTTCTTAAAAGAAAGAAAGCAACCTAATGACTCTTGTTGTAATAGGGAAACCATTGAGTGCAGTTTTCATACACTCTGATGTTGAAAGGTGCCTTAAAGACATTCCAGAAGGTTACTCTGGTCATACCCTTGAGAGAGCACTTTGTTTCCACTGAAGTAGAATATGTTCTTTGAAGTTTAAATTACAACCTAGACTAACACATCACAACCTGTACCCAAACTTGATGGGTCTTTCTCAAATCTACATTTTTTTCTTTTTACCTGATCTAACAGCAAACCACTCACAAAAAAGGTAAAAATAGCAAACACAGAGATCAAAGTACAACCACAAACTATCGGAGGCTGATTTGTATGCTCAATAAGGAAATTATATGCTTCTCTAATTGACTGATAATGATTTTGGTATCCATTTTGAAGGCAAACTGTCAGCTAAAATACAAGATTAAAGAAGCATCAGTATCATAAAACTCCTGTACCTTCACGCTGATCAAAACAAGAAAAAAAAATCTGTCATGTAATTATTGAAGACCAATTGAAAATTATGTAACTTTAGAGAAATTTAATATTTACAAAATTATTTCTAATAACAAAAAAACCCACATAGTTAGAAAACCATGCTGTCTTCAAGTTTCCATTTTTTATTGGTATACACTAACTAGACTATTTCCACCTCAAACTCCTAATTTCATGTTTCCTATGGTTTTTTTTATTAATAAGGACCACAGGGCTGATTTATGTTAGCAGATGCTGAATAGAACAACAGTTGTACTACACTACAAGTGTAGGTTGTTGAAAGCTTTCTCCAAATAAAAATATGTTTATCTGCATTGTTATAAAGCAGCAACATGGATACACAAGTCGATGTTTGAGTTTGTAATTACTCCCTTCCAACATTACAAGCTGTTTTTTTCGGGAGAGTATGAAACATAGCCTTTGGAATTCTCTGCATGGATTTACTTGTGCCAGTGCCATGAAGTTAAACATGCAATATTCAGTGGTTTTGGCTCTGTTTTGCACCTAATTAATAAATATTGTGCTAATAATATTGTGGCCATCACTGCAACTGCTAAATACAGTTATATTATTAATTATGTATTGTCTTGATTCACGAAGCCCTTCACCCACCAAAACATAATGAATTCTTTCAAAATGCTAAAATTAATTTTAATAGCTTTAAACTCATCTGATTTTTTCAAACTGCAAATAACTTAGATGACAATGCAAATGCACAAGTAACACTCATTATCCAAACTCTCGAATTTCTTTGAAATCGAATTTGAAATGTACTACTTTGTTTTCTAATGTTAGTTTTCAGACTACAGTACTTACCCAACTAAGCCAATATCTGCTATAAGTTTCAAATCAAGGTGAACAGTTCTCCTCTGACCTTTGCAAGGCAGAAAGTTTGTAGCCAAGGAGCCTCCAAGACCTCCACGAGCTGCTAAGAATCTCTCTCCTGCTGCATTAAGCTCTCCTGAAAATAAATTTGTTAGTGAAAAAACACAATCCCCTGCAGTAGTTCAGTTGTGATTTTCCATTTAAATGTCTCCAGTTATGAGACAATTTTCTGTATGCTTCCTTGCAAGAACTCTGTCCTCAAGATCATGGTGATTTTATTCAAATCATTTTGTTAATAAGTTAACAAAAATTTAACAAGCTAAATAAAATTTGTTTGACAACAAATGAAAGCCATCACACACCAGTATTCTTCTCTGTCATACAGTCAGTCACCTCAAGAAAACTGCAGGCAGGCAAAGTATGGCCAAGATGAAGGTTCTGAACCCTCCAATATCTGAATTCAAGAATGCAAGGAAAAATATGCATTGATAGAGATGTGGCTCCCTTCAGATGGTTCATATTTTTCCATTAAGATGCAGACTATGATAGCTCCCTTAGGATCAGAATAATTAAAATAACAAAAAAAGCACAACATTTGGATATCTTTAGCCTCCTGATATGCATGCATTAAAACAAATCTTGCAATACATCCAATTTAGTTAAACATCCAAACCAGGGCAATTTGGGAATTTAGTTTTAATTCTAAACAGTCTGAAAAGAAAAATTTCTGAGAAACTGCGAAGGAACCATTGAGAGCTATTCCAAGAGTATTGAAAGAGATCTTCCTGGTGAGTAAAAAACAGATATGCATTTTAAGTAAACTAAAATGTTGACATTCAGCAAGGATCTTTGTCTTCTAAGCATTTTCATAGCTCGGTAAAGATACAGGGACACTAACTTGGTTTAATGGAGATGTAATTTATGTGAGGACATGAATGGCTCTGTGGAGTATCAGTATGTCTTCCAGCCTTTAACAATGGTTTCCAACAGCAAAGGACTTGTATGTAGTGATACAGATCAATTACTGCTAATTTCTGGAAGGGGTCCCCACTTTTCCAACAATTTTTACAGTGAATTTATGAACTCTTTGGCCAAACAAGGAAAAAAAACATGTAACCTCAAAACATCCTAGTATTAGAAACCCACTAGATGTTATCAATAAATGTGACAAACATTAGATACCTTTAAACAAAACATGTTCTTACCAATCTGCTTGCCATCATCATCAAGAACTGAAATTCCCAAAGGCACATGAACTTCACAATCTTTTCCTTTTTCACCTTTTAGAGCTTTAACACTGGGAGAAATTAAACCAGGCTTAGTAAACTTAAACTGACATTTTCCTTTCTAGAAAAATTGTAAATCACAACTTTCATTAAATAGATTCTTACCTGCTGTTGGCTCCTGTTCCACCTACAAATCGCTTCTGGGGATATTTCTCCCTTATGCTCTTTAAGGTAGTCCTTTCTCGGGCGACGAACCAGACATCACCACCTCTTCCACCTTCCCCTCCCAGATTAGGATAACCCATTCCACCAGTTCCTCCTCTCACATAGACCCGCAAATCGTCTATGAAGTTGCTGTACTAATAGAACAACAGTTTCAACATCAGTTAATTACTTTCTGTTTATATTTCGCTTCATAGAAACCTGTATAAAACCGCCTGGGCTGATTTTTCACGGCAATAGGTGAAACTGAAGCAAGCAGAGCGTATACGCTGAGTGTTTACTCCGTGCTCGGCACGTGTTCCCCGGCAGCGACACCTCACGGCGCGCAGGGCCCGGGCGGCGGGCA
>VYXF01007842.1:110456-176558 GCA_013397295.1 Polioptila caerulea | reverse complement strand
CCCTCCCCGCCACCCGGGCACCGCCGGCGTCCCCACCGCTCCCCGGGCCGGCCCCGGCACTGACCTTCCGCAGCACCGCCGCGCCGCACCGCACCATGGCCCCGAGGCCGGGCCCAGGCCCGCGGCTGTGCAGAGGGCACGGGGCAGTAGGGCGGGCCGGNGGAATGGCGGCGGCTCCGAGTCCCGGCGCGGCGGGGCCGGGCTCAGTGCCTGGGCCCCAGGGCGACAGCGACGCCGAGATCCCCAGAGCCGGAAGGAATTAACAAAGCGTCCGGAGAGTTTCAGAGGATGAGGAGGGGGCTGTGAAACCGGGTCCTGCCTCACCAGTGAAACAGGTCTCGTATCCTCAAAGGAGGGATCCTGGGCAAAGGAGCGCCTGGGCATTTATCGCATTATTCCTGTTGAGTCGTCGGCTCCTGCTGTGTCACCGGCTCTCTCTTGTCACCTGCTGTGCTTTGGCTGGCCCCACAGGCCCCTGTACCCTTTGCCACTTCACGGCCTTCAGAATGCGGCAGTGGGAGGTGGCCACCACCAGAACACCACATCGAAAGAATGGAAGACTGAGCGTGTGGACTAATTAGTGTAGGAAGGGAAAGAATAATGTAAGCATCAGAAGATGGTATACTAATTAATAACTAGATAACTTGTAGCCAATGAACTATGGCTTCTTTGCTTGCTGAAATGTATAAATAGTGTAAACTTTCGGGAGTCGGTATGCTTGATTTGTCAAAAACTTCCACCTCGCACCCTGCTCAGAATAAACTATGTCTCCTTTAGAAAAGAGAGCTTCAGAAACCTGGCTCTGTCCATGTTTAGAGAGTCCCTAAATTGGCAGTAACAGGAATGCCTGAGGGATGAGCCCCAGCTGCAGGAGCAGCCAGGTTTTGGTTAATAGCAGCACTCTCCAGCAGTGTGTTCTCTTGGAACCTGGCTGCTGGCTCAAGACAGCATCTGCTCTTGGCTGTCCCCATGCAGCTGGACCCTTTAAAAGCTGTTGGTCATATTGCTGGTGGGCTCTCCCACAAGAAATTGAGACCTGACCTTTAAATTATGCTAATTTTCAGGGTAAGTATGACAATTAAAAATATATGGCTTTAATAAGGCCTAAAGTGCTTTGCATTTTTTAAATGGTCATGAATAAGAAATTATTTTGTAAATCGTGACATCAGTAAGGTCTGAAGAGTAAAATTGGTGAAAAAAATCATGGAGTCATAGAGTGGTTTGTATTGGAAGGGGCCTTAAAGATCATCCAGTTCCAATCCCCCTGTCATGAGCAGGGACACCTTCCACTAGACCAGGTTGGTCCAAAGCCCTTTGTCAACCTGGCCTTGAACCCTTCCAGGTATGGGGCATCCACAGCTTCTCTGGGCAACCTGTGCCAGTGCCTCGCCACCCTCACAGTAAAGGACATTTTCTGTGTATGTAACCTAAATATTCCCTCTTTTGTTTTAAACCTATTGTCCCTTGTACTATCACTACAGTTCTGGATAAGTCTCTCTCTTCCCTGTACAGCCGCTCCGCACACTTGAAGGTTACTATGAAGTCTCAACACAATCTTCTCCAGGCCAAACAGCCCAAATTTTCCTGGCCTGTCTTCAGAAGGGAGATACTCCAGTCTCCTTGGCAACTTCATGGCCTCCCCTGGGCTTGCTTCAACAGTTCAATGTCCTTTTGTGTTGGGGGCACCAGAACTGCACACAGTGTTCCAGGTGGAGTCTCACCAGAGCAGAGCAGAGAAAAGGAGAAAAATCACCCCCAAGTTCTTTGATAAGCCTCTATTTTGTAGATAAATATTATTTAGACAATATGAACATGTCTTCAGTTTCTTGTGGTTTTTTTTTAAACACAAATCCTCATCAAAAAGTAAGTATTGTTCTGTTACAGCTTTTCCACAAGGTTTTACATTCTTGATTGCACCTGTTAGCTGCCTAAGGGGAATAATTACCATTTACAGTAATTTAATACTAAAAATAACTTTAACAATGCATGTTATCAGCTACATAATAAAATAATGTTTTTTAAAATATAGAAAACAGCCTTATACACTCTAAATGGCCCAGCAGAACATTTAAGTTCATGCAAATGGTAGAACAGAAATTATTACCACAGCAAAAAATTCAGAACTCCCATGTTGTGCTTTCAGATTGTGCTTTCATCTGCAGTTCTGAAGCAGATAATAGGTAAAATCTAGTGGGAAGTGTTTTGAATTGATCAGTTAAGAATGTCATGACTGGAAGGTAGCAGATGTGGTCCTGGCCTTGTCCTTGAGGCATTTAACTGAGGGCTTGCAGGCTGAGACTCCTCTTCTATACTCGGATGTCTCCAGACATCAAACCACATCATGAGCAGCTCCCTGCAATCTCCATCTCTCTCTAAGTCTTTGAAGTTAGGTCAGCTGAACTTGGACTGTAATTGCTTTGAAAAGAAGAAAAGGGACCTGGCCAACCATAGACCTTGAAATCTGGTCTCAGTCTCACTGCAAAGCTTTGGAAAAACTCAAATTTGTTGTATTAATTCCCAAAAACATTTCATATGGTATCACCTGGGAAGGAATGAGCATACTGGGGTTAGGAGAGAAACTGAAAAAGGAGATATCCACAAATAATGTTGAAAAGAAAGATGTCAAGCCCTAAGGGTTTGTTTTAGGATGGTCTTATTTGATATTGTTTGTAGTAGTCCTGATAAACTCAGCTCGAGCACGCTCATGCAATTTGGAAATGAGAAATACTAAGGAGTCACCGTAAGTACAGAAATGTGCTACTTTTGGCTGGGCTGCAGTTAATTTTTTTCACAGTGACTAGAATGGGGCTGTGGTTTGGATTTGTGCTAAGAAGAGTGTTGATAATGCAGGGAATTTTTTAGTGATTGCTGTGCAGGGCTTGCACAGAGCCAAGACCTTTTCTTCTCACTCCACTCTGTCAGTGAGTGGGCTGTGAGTTCAGGGGAAACTGGTAAGGGACACAGCCAGGACAGCTGGCCCCAGCTGACCAAAGCATATCCCATACTATGTGGCATCATGATCAGTAAAGAAAGCCAGGGAAAGAAGAAGGAAGAGAGACTAGCTTCCCAAGCCACTGTTACGTGTGACAGGGACCTGGTTTTCTGGAGATGGCTGAACACCAGCCTGCCCATAGGAATTCATTCCTTGTTTTTCTTTGTTTGCTGCACAGCTTTTGCTTTCCCTGTTAAACTTTATCTCAACCCACAAATTTTCTCACTTTTACACTTCCAATTCTTTCCCTATCCTGCTCATGAGAGTGAGGGAGCAGCTGCATGGTGCTGAGTTGCTGGGATTAACCACCACAAGGAAGTGTCTCTGGACATGGATTTCATTGAATGTAGGGAGGTATTAATGTCATTGTGCAAGGCTCTTGTAAAAGCACATTTGGGGTACTGTGAAAACCTAATCAATTGTTCTATAGTTGAGCTAAGGCTGAACTAAGAGAGGGCTAGAGGGAAGTTAGGTTCATCACCTTGAAGAGACCTTGAGAGCTTTTCAAAAGAACAGATCTTAGGATGGCTCAGCTTGTTTACTGCAACAAAACAAAACCAGAGAGAAGACACAAGTGCTGTCTATGAATATATCAGGAAAGTAAACATGAAGGATGAAAACCATTTGAATGAAGGGGAAAGACACAAGAACAAACAGATGTGTACTATTCAGTAATAAATATATCAGGAAACCAGAATAATGTTTCTAGTCATTATTGCAATTGAGTGATGAAACTGCTTTTCCATGGAATTAGTGGGAACAAAAATATTTCTATTTTTAATATGGCACTTGATAAATGTATGAGGTGATGTACAACAAAGCTTTTTCTGTAGTGGCAGGGAACAAGGCGCTGTCATTCAGGAGGATCTTCCTGTTCTGTGTTACCATGCCAATTCATAGTACAAACAGCAGAACATTTTGTCCAGATTTATGATTAGTAATATGGGAAGGACCTGTCAGTTTTCGCTGAGTTGCTGGGATTGTTCAGAAGTTTTTATGAAAGCAACAGTCAGATTGTGTTACTGTGACTTCAGTACAGCATATGATGTCAGCTTTCTATAGAAAAGAATAGAAGGAAGGAAACAAGCAGAACTTTTAAGTGAGATGAAAAATGTGCAGGTAAGTTGTAGATAGTTCTTCAAGGATCAAGTTACAGGCCCAGAGCCCTCCTTGGATACAAGTATGTATCTAATTACACCCTGGTTTTGTGCCGTGTTCTGCTTTTGTGGTACAGTGTGTTAGGATTTAGTCCTTACAACTGTTAAGAGCAGCCTGGTCTGAAGCTGGTGCACTGAGCAGAGCCTTAAATTCAGTGTGCTGCATTTCTTTAACGTGCAGCAGGAGATTAACATGATTATGTGTAGACTGGCCTAGAGATGCCAGCAGAGCTACTAACCAGTGTTAATTCATCTCATGGAATCAATCCACAACTTGACGTCAAAAAACAGAAATAAAGCTGGACTCCTATATGCTATGTGTTGAAGGTGTTAAATTTATTGATATAACATTAGATTTGTTTCAATAGAGAGCAAGTTTATGCCAACAAGCTCATGCCAGCAGGGAATTAAGCAACATTTCCTTTGAAATGTGGCATTATGCATTTTCTGTAACCTTTTGTAACATTAAGTGGCTCGTCGCACATACATGATGCTCAGAATTACTGAAACAGAATCATTTAATACTCTGAAGATTGAGGATATTTAGAGATTTCATTTTCCAAATACCTGATCTCAAAACATATCTGGTCTCCTGAAGACACTCTGACTGCCTGGGCAGGACTGATTCTATCACCTTTCTCTCCTGTTTGCATTGGGTGTGTCATACTTGATCTTCAGTAACAGGACAGTGGGGCACTTCACTGTCATGCCTCATAGCAGAACATCACTCTGTCATTTTTTTTTACTTCAGAAGCTGCTAATCAGTGATGCAGAGGGTGACTCAGTTCTTTATCCTCAGTGAATCAATCTTGTTTACGTACAAGTGTGCCTATGTCACAGAGACATATATAATTCGGTCACAAAAGGCTGGTAGCATTTTAAAGGTTTCAAAACTGATTTACACAGGGTCAATGCATCTTCTGGATTTGGTGATAAATAATGCTTCACTTCCTGCTCTTTTATTCTTACTGTGTACTTCACGTATTTGTATATGATTGCTTGAAAATCACAAGGGTACAGCTACCTCAAACCACAGTTTTACCACTCTCTCTTCTCTCATGGTATAAATCACTAAGTAGTGTACTGTCATAAACTATAACAAGAAGAAGCCATAAAATCTCTTTCCCCGACAATTTTAAAACTTCCACTAGCAGTTTTTTTTAATTTGTTCTATATGTGGTATTTTTCTCAGTCTAGAAAAGAACTAACTGTGATGGAAATATGTAGAAATTAAGCTGAAATATTTCAGATTTATTTGAAGTAGAGTTGAAATAATCAAAAAACGAAAGTCAGTTTTTCTTTCCTTGCTTTTCTGAATGTGTACACAGCTGTTAAGTTGGCATATGGCCTTTCTAATTGAGAGAAATAACTTCACCAACATACCCAAGGTCCAAATATTGTAAAATATTGATGTATTAATTTTACAGTTTTATGGAAAAATAAAGAGATTTAACCAATACCAAGGATATACTCTTCAGTACAATAAAGTCCCACTAGATGGAAGCACCTCAGCTGCCAGAATAGAAGGAATAAGTGTAAGTACAACAGTTAAAAAAACTGGAAAGGTATCAATGTTGGAAGAATTTTATTTTGCCCAGACTCAGCTATCAACTAAAAAATTAAAAATCACAGAAATAGACACTTTTACTATGAGCCATATGAGCCATCTAATAAAACTCAGTGTCAAGCAGCTGTGCTGGTGTCCTTGAATTTATATGTAGTGTACACTGCAGCTTTGGAATTCTTTCCGAAGCTCTGCAGTATTAAGAACACAACACAATTTTTCTCTAAATCCCATTTATATTTATTCATTAGCTCAAAAAAAATCTTTCAAAAGTACATATATAGGTTCTTTGCTTTAAGGACTTTCCCCTTCAGCCCAAGCTTTTACGTAGCCTTCAGGTATGTTAGATTTTACAAAAGTGGTCACAGATTGGTTTTCCTTGACTTTCCTTAATTTTCTTGTTCTGAAATAGAAATTTTAATGACTAACTTAATAAACATGATCAGTGACTGCCTTCGTGAATGCTTCCATCCTACAAACTTCATGTAACATTTCACAGGATTAATTGCCAATAATTCTGATCTCTGCCAACTTGAATTCATGGGTTCATCCTTATTCCAAGTGGCAATCTCCCATAGGTGATGATCCCCTAGTGCATGATTGACAAAGTGGATAACATCAGAAAGGAAAATAAAATATAGAAGTAAGTCTTCAGAACCTTTTTCACTTAGAGATGTGATTTTTTAAAGACATTATCAATGAATTTTCATGTAGATTCCGAAGAGAATATTGTTGACGAAGTGGCATTTTAAAAAGAGGCATTTTTATTTGAAAGGATTTTCCCAACAAAAATCTGTTCCTCAGCATTTTGATTTCTATAGGTGTGATTTGCAAGTACCTAGTTTTAAGACTAAAAATGGTGGATTTAACTAGAAAAAGGAAAAGGAAGAGGAGAGTGATAAATCTGTAGGAGGAATAAATACAATCAAAGGCTGCCTTCAGTGGCCGTTGGAGTAGAAGGAAATCACCATGTTTGCACCCGTGTCCTGTGCCACTACTCCTAGATGTTTTAAGCCGGAATGAAATGAGAAGGGATTGATGCCACAGCCAAGCAACAGGAACTACCCATCTCTTTACATGCCTTTAAATGCCTTTGAAATTTTGGTAGTTTCACTGTAAGTTGACAACACAAATAAATTTGATAGTGCATAAAGCAAACAGAAAGGGAAACTTTTCTGAACTTGAAAACTTACTGAATGTTATTTTTTATTAGTGATACAAAGGAGCTCACTTAAAGGAAGTTTCCTTGAGAAATCTTTCTAATGCTTTAATTTCTTTTTTATGAACACTGCCTTAGAATTTCAAGGAATAATTACATCTAATAGAGCTTCAGCTCCTTTCAATGATACAATGAGTTCAGAGATAGCTATATTCCAGTCTTCCAGATATTTCCTTCTACTTAGTTGTGTAGGTGGCTTACTTTTTGAAGCAAGATTTCGAAAGAGTGTTGACATAGCTCAGCTGGTAGGGCTTCCAGAAGATATATAATTGTGAACACTGTCGTTTCAGAGCAGATTTGTATTTGTGCTTAAGCACTGTATATATTGGTTTTTAGACAGAAATTACTACATTTCTACTTGAAAAAAACTGACTGACTGTTCCTGTCATGTTGAACTCCACCACAGCATGTTGTGCAATTCTAAGAGACCCAATTTTACCACATATTTGTTCTTTTTCATTACGTTGTCCCTGAATGCTCTGGTGGGCAAACAGGAACATGCATGGAAACCTAGGTTTATTACTGGGACTTTACTAAATGAGAGTGTTCATGTTCCTGATTAGGAGGAAGATTTGCTATCCATTGTGTTTCCCTGCCTCTGACAGCCCTGTGCCCCTCCCCTTCCCTCCCGGAGCCACCCCCGCCCCGAGGGCAGTGTCTCCAGGTGAGGCCCCAGCCCAGCCCGGGCTGGCACTGGGTGCTGCTGCAGCAGAGGTGGGGCTGCCACGGCTCCCTCCACCCTTCCACCGACCTGAGTTCAGCTGCTGCTGCTGCTGCTTTGCCAGTGGCAGAGTCGTCCCTGAGCACTGTAACCTCGGCATCCTCGGAGCATCCATCAGCTGCCAGGCACTTGCAGCCCTCTCATGAATGTCTTTATTTTCTCCAAGTGTCTGACTTCTGTTTTTCAAGGCTACTGTTTTCCATCTCCTCCCTTAAAGACTGTAAGTACAACTTCTGTTGTGGCTCTTTAGTTACTGCCTTTGTGAAATTCTTCTTTCTTGTACTGAATGGTGAGAGTTACTAGTTCGAAATCTCCAAGGTTTGTTGTGGTCTCTGCTCCAGTTTGGGCTGTTCAAATGGGCCTTTAGCATTTCAGTTTTTAGCTGGATTAAAACATGAAATCAGAACAACTCAAAATGTTGGTGGCTTCCTGGCTGCTGTTTTCCTACTTTGTAGAAAATTGCCAATGTGTCCTTCCCCTGAATGCTGGTGCATAGTGAAGTGGAAGCAAGAAGAGAAGCATTTCCATCCCTCCTTGTTTGCTGGAACCAGGTTTTTAAGAACCCAAAGCAGAGAAACTAATGTATGTTGATAAGCTCTCAGGATCCTGAGGCAGGTAATCCTGCTGCCTGCTGAAATGTAGCTGGCCCAGGGTTTTAGGAAGGAGCTAGGTTGGAGGTTATCTGTCTGGCTCAGTTCCTTGGGTTCTGAAGCTGAGGTAAAGGAATACACGACTAGAGACCTCAAGTGGCTGCAGCAGTGTGATTACACATTCAAACTAAAAATCATCCCAGGACCCTGAGGCCACAGCAAAAGGCCTATTTCAGCTGTCCTGCTTCCTGACCCAGTTTGCTGTGACTGTGAACTTCATGGTGTCACCCCAACTCTGTATTCTTACAGACATTCCACATAAATGCTGTATGATCTATGGATTATTCTCTCTTTCATTGCCTCACTAGGAGTTGCAGAAAGGACATCAGTGTGTTAGCACTTTGAACATATCACAGACTAACTTTTAATATTGAGAGTGCCCAGAGAAGTGGAAGAGTACACTTGCAATTCTGGCCAAATTCCCAGTAAAATTTGCACAGCTACCCAAAGTGTTGCCTTTTTTTTCTGTACAAAACCTCATATAATATTTGTAATTATATTTTACACTCTGAATTGGAAACTGTGGGAATAAGCATGGCACCAACTACTTAAAATGAAATTGATTTAGCATACCAGAATAGAGGCACTGTCTGAAAGTGGTGACTGTCTTCTTTTTCTTCCAGGCATAGACTTCTTCCTATGCCTGTCTTTTTTGTTTGATTGGCTTCCTCTTTATGTTTATTCTCCCATTCCACTGCACTTTATCTTGATAGAAAGGGCTGATAAAAATAAATTATCAGGTGTTTTAATGCTGTGCTGTATAAACTTGATTCAAGGATATGGAACACACATCATAGGAAGACTGCATTTTTCATAGTAAAGAATACATATTCTGTAGCATTTGAAGTTCTCATTGTGCCTCCTGTGTTATTGCTCTTTCCATCTCCAATTCTCCACGTAGTTTCTCTGTTTTGCATATATACTAGAAATAATAATGCCAAATAATACCAAAATCTTACTTAATTCTCTAATATAAGTCAGAAAGGAGTTTTCCCTCTTCCAGTCTTGCAACAGCTGCTGACTGAGTTCATAACATGCCTACACTCACCCAATGCAGTGCACAGTCTGATTGACCATTCCTTCATTACCATTTTTCTGAGTCAGACTTTCCATGAAAGACTGGCTGTTTATCATTGTTATGTTTGCAGTGACTTAAAATAGCATACCACTAGGACTCTTTAGGCATCTGCTGTTAACCCAATTTTACTGAATATCCAAGCACAGGAGGTTAAGGGAAGAAGTGTTGGTCTCAAGGAGCAGTTCTGACATTGGTATGGTCACTTCAAACTTTTTTCTTCAGGTTTTCATGTTCTAAATGGCATTAACAATTTCTAGGTGCAAACCTAGCTTCCAGCATTAGGGTTCATTGACTGGTATTTATTCCATAGTTTGGAAAAAAAGTATTTTTCTGAATATATGTAGAAATTATCTCTTGGGGTACTCATGAGTGTTATGTGACAATGAGCTGTATAATGTCAGAATCACTGTAATTTTATACACTTTTTTCAGGTATCTTCTTGAAGTATGGAGTTTGTATGGAAACGGTGGTATCTTCAGCTGGGCTGTATACTGATAGTGAATTTGGTTTATGCCAATCTAGAGTATCAAAAAGAAACTCCTCCAAGCCTGCGTGAGATTGACCATCAGTGCTGGGAGGTATCGTCCCATGGGCTGGTGGAAATGAAGAAACTCAAGGTAGCAGATACAGTCATTGCTCTCTGGGACTTCATGATGTTCCTAAAGGAATCCCCTAAGCCCAAGCACAATGAACTCTTCAACGATTTAGCCCAGAACTTCTGGGACATGTATGTAGACTGTGTACTCTCAAGATCCCATGGAATGGGCAGAAGACAATTAACATCTCCCAAATATTCTTCCACATACTCACACAGAAGTTTAGAAGGTAACTATAGGATATTGTACTAACATTAAACTGAACCAATGCTCCATCCTCACCCTTCATTGTTTAGACAACATACTAATTTACAATTTTCTGTCTCCACTTGTCAAAAGTGTTTGCATCTTTCAATGTAGCTACTTTCACAATACACGAGACACTAGCAGTTAGGGTACTACATTTCTATATTTAACAAAGTGTAAAAAATGCTGGGTATGCACGTGGAAATGTGTGGAAATGGATGCTGTAGTGTCTGTTTATCACTATGTGCATATAAATGATAATACATTAATAAAGTAACTATAATACTGAAAGTTTCCTTGTATTAGGATTTCAGTCTCAGCTTTGGGGAATCATTGTTCTGCAGAAGGGAAGCTCAAATCCCTGACAGTTTGAGCCCTATTCTTCCTGCTAATACTACTAACATATAATGTCATGTCATGGTCACTGTGAATCACTAACAGTGACGGGTTCTGGTCATCATGATCGGGTTTGGGTCTGAACTGAGATCATGCAGGTGACTCTACATCTTACTAATCAGTCACCAGTCAGGGGGTCTGATGACCCCATTCCTCCTCAGCAATAGGCTTTTCTCTGATGTACCCAGTCAGATGATTCAGGTTCTTGGAATGAACATGAAGATTATTTAATCATAGCATTTCTAACATATTGCTTGGACAATAACCACCTGTCTTTCATAATCTTGCAGGGTCTGCTTTCACCAATCCATTTTAGGCCAAAAGAGGAGAAAATGAAGATACTTAAACAAGGCAACATCAAAATGAAGGAGCACAAAAACACAACATATATTGTAGATGTTTGGACAAATCCTTTGGCATGGTTCAATCTTTGATTTTTTTTCTTTTCTTTTTGTATAAAGTATTTAATCACTCCTAAACTGATAAGTACATGAACCCCTACACTGTCACTTTTGCTTTCCTGTCCTGCAGTCTACCAAGCTTGCCTTTTCCTCACTGCATGTGAGGATGTGTTCTGAGTCAACACCTTTGTTTTCCCACATAAACTTTAAAGCCTGGATGTGCCATATTTTTGCAGAGTCTTGTCTTTTCCAATAATTATCTATTTAGAAGTTAATTTTGATGGAAACCCAATATATTTTTATACATTATGCAACAGAGAAAATGTAAACAAATGTATTTTATACATTGTCCTGCACATATTATTAACTTTTTAGAACTGCAAAAAAAAAAATCTGCAAAGAAAGAGGTGAGACATTAAGCTAAAGGGAAGGATTATGCTCATTGTAATGTCCTGTGCAATCTAGACGTTGTATTTAATCATTGCTTAGTCTAAGCTATGCATTAATTAAAGTATTTTTCTAAGCAGCCAGCTCTGAATAGCAGTAGTTTTCTTGTCTATTGCCATGTTATTTGACAAGGCACTAGTATGTGATGTGAAGAACAGTGCTTTACACAAGACTGCAAATAAGGTGATGCAGTCCATCCCTGTCACTGCAGGCAACATTGCAGTTGAGATGGGACCATGCACCAAGTGGTTCAAAGGAGGGACTGACTGACTCGACTACTGCTTTCATTGAGCATGGATAAAATAATTCAAGGAGATTAACTGCCTACTTAATCCAGTTCTGTGCATAAAACAACTGAGAATTGCTGACTGTTCTCTGCTGTACTCTTTGGGCAATGCAGCTTGTTCAGTCCCTGTTGTGTTTTAGCCTTTTATGAGATTACAGGTTTTAATTATTTTAGGAAATGGTACTCATGCCGCATATAAACCTTCATAAGTAACAAGGAATCCATCCCACACAGTTCATATACAGTTTTTAAAATATCCAACAAGTCTCATAGATTTGTAAATGTTCATTTTGGTAAACACAATATTGAACTGCATCTTCTGAAATATGTCTCCTACAGTATTCTGGAGAGGGTTCAAAAGTAGTGAGAGATTTCTCTGTCCCATGAATATCACTTTAGGTTCTTGATAGAAATAATATTTTTTAGCCAATGGAGTTATAACACACCCAAACACAACAACTTCAGGAATTGATACATTATGATAAGCAGCAGTTTGAGCCATAATCTAACCTGCCCCAGCAATATCCAGTTTATAAAGCTGTGTACTGTACTGCATTTGACACCAATGTTTTAACTGGCATAAATCATATAAAAAAATGCTCCTTGTTCACCTACATTGATCGCCTACAGGAGTGTCAAAGTATAACATTTTAAAGGGATTGTTTCCTCTATTATTAGTGGTCTTTTAATTGAATGCCAGAGCAAGGTATCCTATGCAGTTTTAAAAGCTTCATTCTTCTTCAGGCAGTAAGTCTGTTTTAATTAGTTTTCTATAAGACACAGAAGTGCTTAGCTTCCACCATAAATGTTTTCAGAATGTTTGAACCACCAATTGCTGTGGTCACCCAGTGGTATCTGCTAAAGGGGCCAGTGATTATGAACACAGGTACACAGCAGCAGCCACAGCAAAACAAATTCCAGGTGGACACGCTAAGGTGCACATCTCTGAGAGCTGTGGAAAGCCAAAGCTGACTATTCCTGGGATGTCAGCATGAGGGATAAACAGTGAATGAGGTGATCTTTTCTTCCACCAGTACCCCCTCTTCTGCCAACCCTGGGTTACAGCAGGGACAGCAAGCCCAGTTTCTTGGGTGTTGTATGTTCCCTGCTGCTACAGCCAAGCTATGGTCCATGGCTGTCTGGCAAAATCAAATGTTGTCTGTGCTGCTGTGAGTCTTGTGTTAGTATTGGATTATGAATAATAAATGTAAGTATTTGGGGAAATTCTGTCCCCTTCATTCTCCAGTAATTATTAACATTAATGCTCAATTAACAAGAGCATATGCATTTGCTGCTGCTCATTTGCAGTCAGGGTGTCTGTAGCAGAAACAATACAGTTGTGGGAGAATGTCGCGGAGTTCACTTTGTGCCTTATTTAAAGTTTTTCCATAAGCAAAACTGATTTCCAGTTAAAGGCTCTTTATCCATACCTTGGCTACAGTGTATTGCTGTAGCTTTTGCTCAGAAATTGGAAAGACTTACATAAGTCCTCTACATTTTTTTTATCGGCCTTTGCCTTGCTGCCAAGTAGTAATGAGTCCCATACACAATCATGTATGTGCACGTAAAAAAGCACATTAAAACCCCTCCAAATGTCACAGTCTTTGGTCTCCTAGAAAAATATGTATTGTTTGGTTTTAATTGTGAAAAGATAACAGACCATACATTCTCTAAACCAGTAATAAAACAGCAAGGCTGCTGCAGAGCTGTCAGAGAAATATAAGCATAAAAAACTGAGCAAGACTACTTGACACAGAGGACTTCAGTCAGAGAATCTTTATATACCTTGGCTAACTTTTCTTGTAGGCAGGCAAGAAATAAACAAACAGGCTACTTTAATAAAACAAACTTTATGCAAATAGTTTTGGGAAAATGTCATAATGAAATTAGATTGTAGTTAAAAATTAGCAGTCAGCAAAGGGTCACCATAAAAAATTAAATTAGCACAGCTCAATTTAATTTCTCTCGTTTAAGTCTATATGACTTTCCTACTCTACAATGTGATGACTCTTACTCAACAAGTGTTTAACAGACCTGCCTATAAGAAAAATCCTTCTGATATCTGGAAAACTCACATGTAGAGATTTTTCTAAACTTCAAACACCATTTTTCATATGTATGTTATATTTTATTTCATTATTTTCTTAGAGTTCCTCTTTTTATAAAATTTAGGTAGTCAATTTTGAAACAAAACTACTTGCCTTTATTTTTAATGCCAGCACTATGGTTCTCTTGTTATGTGACAAACATTTTTAAGACACGCTTATACACACACCTATCCCATCCCTCTTTCATGAAGTAAAAAAGGGAGCTGGAATATGTTTAGCTCAAATTTATTTCCTTTTTTTCAAGCTGGCAGTTCAAAAAGGAAAAGTTTGTGCTTTTCTCAGGATGTTGCTGATAGGCAAAAAAGACAGACCAAGTGGCAGTTTGTATGTCACAGCACAAAAGCTTGCAATTCCACAGAAATTTATGCCATAGCACTGGATAGGAACTGGTTTTAAAATGAAGAGCCTCAGGGAATCTTGCGCTATTGTAATATAGTGAATTCTGGCATTGGCAAAATTAAAAAGGAAAATAGCTCACATATTGAGTCATCTACACAAAGGTCTGCTGCTCACCAGTTTGTGTAGGCATTCTAGAGGTGCCAAGGTGGAAGAAGATGAGTTCTTTTTGGAAACAATACAAATAATAGCTCAACAATTATTAGATTAGTAAGATCAGTTATAGAGCTGTGAATAATCCAAATGGAGAAGGACATTCCAGCAGGTCTGTCCAACAGGCTGGAAGAAACTGTTGGCACAAACAAGCTCCTTAGTGAGTGTTTAGATGGAAACTGGGATGTCAGAAATCCTGATGCTAAAAGTGGCAACTCAAGAAACAAAATGGGCTTGGACAAAAACTATGTGGGTATGGTATTCTGGAAAATGAAGAACTGAATGTGTTTATGTGAAGATTTATCACCCTGCTCAATGAGATTCCTAAACTGCAGTGTATGGAATGTATCAGCAAGAGATGGAAATGAAAACAGTGGACCTGCTGACCATGGATATTAGCATACAAAGTTACTAGATTAACATACCTTTGTACCATACTGTACAGGAGATTTTATCAATAAAACATCCCCTTATTATATTAAGGGAAAATATAATTTTACTCTTATGATGTTCTAAGCAATTTTTCAAATAATTAAAACCAGACATTATCTTGTATCTACATATAGGTAACTATATATTAATATAGCACTCTTTGGAACAGCATCTATTCTACTGGTACCGATTTTTTCTTGACTGAGTCCAATGTTTTATCTCCTTGGATCTTTTTTAAGGTTTCTTTACCAACAGAGGACTTCCTAGGAGCATGCTCTGTATCAGTCAGTGGCCCTCCACCGTGCTGACGAGGCGTACTTTTCACAGTTACGACGCGACCAGGTCCAACCTGAAATACAAAATAAATAAATTGCTTGACTTTCATGCTAGCATTTAAAATGAGAGGAGAGTTAAGTCATGAACTGCCTTTTGAAAATATTATTCAGTTGGTGGAGATGCCTGCTGAGGTTTCTGAGGGCCACTAAAACTATCCTTTATACTAAATTCACAATTTGCTCCCATCAGTACCATAAGAAAAGAGAGAGTGTTTTTTCAGCGGGTGCTTTGATGTGCTCTGCTTTTCTGCCTTCGTGTCTGATTTGTGAATTGCAAAAGAAGAAAATCAAGCCTTTATCCAAAAGAAGTTTGTGGTACAATTTTATTTGGATTTGTATAGAATGTTAGCCACAGTTTGTGACCTCAGAATTTCCCTATATATTATTACTTATTATGTCAAATAAAAAAGAACATGCCCTCTTCCTCTCAAAATGTTAATTGCATAGAACTACTGCTCCAGGAAATCTCCAAGACTGAAAGACACATACCCTTTCCAGATTCATTACTACTCTTCATACTGAATAGGTTGGGGTCTTGGAATAAATATCCCTGAGTGACAGCTCTTTCTTCTAATCAGGACCTACTAAAAAAAATGCATGAGTTCATGTGGCTCACATGTTTGATTACTTGACCTTGACTGGTTGTAACAACCATCTTAGCTTAATCTTCATCTCTCCCTGCTGAGGGTGTTTGGCAGAGAGGAGGGAAGAAGATGGCTGCATTAAAATAATTTCCAGCCATGTCTGTCATTTGTAATTCTCCTACACGATGTACCTGAGGAATGCTATATGACGTTGCTGACACATTTGTTTTCTCAATACACCTATTCTTCAATAAGGACTAACCTTTTCCTTGTTTTTATCTACAGTTATTGAAATACTGATTGTAGAACTATGAAGGTATTTTCTTGTTAGATCCTCTCCCTCTTAGATGTGAACATTCTTGGCTTGAAGTTCAAGCCTTTAAAATAAAATCTAACAGTATATTTCTCTACACTAACAATTTCCAGATTACTCATGCTTCTATCAAAAATTTCCAGATACTTTCTGTGGGGTTTTCTGCTTTTGCAGAAATGACCCCGAGAAGTTAAAAGTCCTTTTCCTTGCCCGAGATGAAAAAAAGACGTAAAATCTTCAGTCTTCAGGTTTTTTTTAATTATTGTTTATTTTACCTTATCTAGAACACTGTTCTCTCTGTCCTGCCGAGGTGTTCACAGCACGACAGTCCGAGGCGATCCCCACCCGAGAGGCGGTGATTTATCCTTTATACTAAAAACTACGTGTACCTTATTTACAACTATTTTCCAATACCTATCACCTACGTTAGACAGTGTGCATTCTACCTAAACCAATCACAAGTGCCACCATCACAGCAGAATCATGGAGGAGATGAAGAAGAAGGAAGAAGCCTAAAAGCCATGTGGTCCCTCCAACTTGGCTTCACCTACCCTCATGTACTAAAACCCAAAATCTACTTTTTCACCCTGTGACAATCTTATTATTACTCTATTTAAATTTGTGAGACTTGTATTTTTTCTTTTAAAGCTGGCAGACGTTCCCAAGGACTAAAATCCAAACCACAGGTGTCTTGGGCTTGGTGCCAGGGCTTCTGAGTCCTCTGGGCTCCCAGGGCAGTCAAGGACAAGCCCTGAGTTCTCATAACTTTCTGCAAAATATTGCTGTTTAACAGCATCACTGTTGTTAATGCAAGTACCTAAATAATTGTTCCAGCCCATTTCATCTTGCATTCACAGATGTGTCCCTCCATATCTTTCTGAAGTTTAAGATATGAAGATTCCTGAAGTTTAAAATCCTAGTCCAACACTCAGACAATCCCTTTGCCTCCTATTAGGCTCCTTGCTTCTCCATCACATCAAACATAAACTTCCTCTTTTCTTTTCCAAGTTGCAGCCAGCTTAGTTGTCATTATTATATGCCAGGGAGTCCAAAATAGAATCTCTTGCCTTCATACAAGTTTGAAAACAGCACCTCATGTTTGTTCTTTTTAGCTTTTCCTCACATGTAAGAGTAACTTATAAACAACCAAGAAACTATCCCCCTTAAATTCTCCTTAGCTGTGATGCTTACACAGAAATAATCCAGTTAGCTCAAAACCAGTTACTGGCTAGACTGAGGATGCCCCCATGTTTTGTCAAAACTCAACATCTAAATATGCTGTTAAGTGTGAATTAGATCTTAACAGAAGTTTTTTATTTTCTCACACTTCGATTAATGGATAGAAGTGAGAACAAAATGTTTTCTCCAGATGCAACAAGTGGCTTTTCTGCAGACAGCCAGGGACATGTTACTGATAAAGGACACCTCTACAGATGTATCAAAGATTGCACAGATGTACTCAACAATGAAAGGAGCAGGCCTTGACCTCAGCATGGTTTTCATGAATGGCTGTCTCATGGTACATGTCACATAGCACAGGGCCCATCTTGCCCACACCTTTTCAGAAAGAGTGATTTGCAGGTCTGAATCTCATTCTGGCCAAATGCTTGTCTAAGGCTATGGCAGAACAGGAAGGGGTGATTTGCAGAAGACACAGATTCTTTCTTGTATACTCGGAGCTTGTCAACATAAACATTATTAAAGAGAGCATAAGCAGCAGCATGTATACAGCCAAAACAAACCCTATATACCACTTACCTATTAATGAAAATAAAACAGTGTTATTATACATACTTACCGTTGTATGGAGTTTGGGAATATCAGTAGAATGGTCTGGTCCATTTTGAATCTTTGCTTTAGATATGGAAGCCTCTATTGATGTTTCCTGAAGCATTTTTGCTTTCTAAAGTTAGTCAGAAAAAAGGTGAAATTGTTTAAATCTGCATTGTGTCATTTGCACTCATTTGAAAATATACAAACAACATGACAAAACAAATGAGGTTATAATTCTATTTGCCTTTAACTGTAAGTACAACTATTTTTTGACTCTTTGTTGTACTGAGCATCCAAAACCAGAATAAATGGGCATGGCACTGCAAGGGTGAGAAGGGAATCCCTGCTTGCTGTGCTTTGTGCAATGCAGCCCTGGGTGCTGTGAGCCCTCATGGCCACAAGAGCACACTGCTGCCTCAGGGTCAGCTTTCACCCCACAGAGCACACAGCTGCCTCTCCAGGCAGATCCAGCTGAACTGAGGCATCTCAACACCATCTCAATACATCCCAGGTGAATAACTTCACATTTACTTTTCCTGAACTTCATGAGCTTTTGGTCAGCCCATCTGTCCAGCTTCTGAATAGCAACCCTACCTCCCAGCACATGGATTGCTTCCTCCAGCTCAGTGTCATAGAACCGCAGAATCACGGAACAATTTGGGTTGGAAGGGACCTTAAAATTTATCTTTTTTCCAATTCCCATGCCGTGAGCAGGGATGCCAGACCAGGTTGCTCAGAGCCCCATCCAGCCTGGCCTTAAACAGTTCCCAAGGATGGGGCATTCGCACCTTGAACTTGATGAGGATGGATACCAAGTCACTAATGAAAATGTCAAATCAACACTATACTATCAACTCTATATTTAACTCAGAGGAATATCACCCAAAACTGACCACTAGTTAGACTTCAACCACTGACCACTTTCTTTTAGAGCCCATCAGTCTGGCCCATCACAGTTTTTCCCACAGATTGCAGTAGACCTGTATGTAATCTAGTCTATATATCCCCATTTTGCCTAGAAGATTGCTACACAGGACCATGCTGAAAACCTTGCTAAAGCCAAGGGAATAGGCATTCCCCTTCCTCTTTTTCCAGAACAAATAATATTATCAGAGAAGGCAAGGCAGGATTTGTCCTTGGTAAATTCATGACAGTCTATACCAATCTCCTTCCCTCTCATGTGCCTAAAACTGCTTCCCCCTGACTCAGTTAAAGCTAATGAGTTTGTAGTTCTTCAGGTCCTTTTTCTGTCCCTTTTAAATTTCTAATTCTAGTATACATCTTCCCAGGGAGATGCTTGCATAGAAAGAAAATTGTTCTCCTTTGCAAGTCCTTTGGTAAATGAAAAGAAAATTAAATTTAGCTGCCAAAGCTTTTCTTTTAAGTCTGATTTCATTCATTTTCCAACTTAGTCTGGTTGCCAAATCAGGACTCTAATATTTTTTATGTTCTTTTGGGAAAGTGCAAATATTGCTAGAGGAAACTCCTTTCATCATAAAATATTTCCCATCTTGAAAGATGTTTGCTGTACTAAAAAAAGAGAAGGAAGAATTAGAAAAAATAAAGAAAAGTAAGAATGAACAGACTTGTAGTTTCAACAGTTTTAGAAGAAATACACATATATACACCACTCCTCAATTGCAAGTGACAATGTTGATCCCAAATCTGTGATTGTAGTCAGAAGAATCAAAGATTGTATAACTTTTCCAATACATCTTTTGGTTATTTCTTCTATGTCTGTGTGAATATAAAATTTAGTATCAATTCCACTTGAATATCCTTATAATTCATTAAGAAATGTGTTTGGAACATCACAATCATTATAACAACACCATGATTGTAAATTTTTTGCCCAATCAGGTTTCTTACCTTCAATGCCTCATAGTTTGATGTCCGAGTCAAGAAATTTCCCCAAGATTTATTAATCAGTTCTCTCTGTGTATGGGTAGCTTGGATCTGTAATATAAATGAAATTTACAGCATGCAACACAATCCTATTCTCATATCAGATCTCTTCTGATTTCATTGCTTGTGCCATTTGAAAAGAATGTTCCCTTTGGCTACCTTAGCTCATCCCTCTCACCTGAGATTGGATGATAATGTTGCAGTAAAGTACCTGCTCTTTAAAACTCCACTTATGCACTGCCCTTAAAAACAAAGAGAGGCTTACTCCCTGACAATAATTTTCCTCTCTTCCAACACATACATTGGATGAGGCCCAGCTCTTTCAGGAATGCTTTCTGTATATTCTTACTCTCAAATGCTGAATAAGAGATAGAATCAGTTCAGATGATAAAAGTGCAGTCATCACAACGCAGGACAATCCCTCAAAAACATTAGCATGTGATTTCAGACAACTGGACCAACTGATTTTATTTCTCAGAAAGCAGAAGAGGGCGAGACAATAGAGGAGCAAAAAAATGAAATATTTGCCTTATAAGCAAAGCTGGAAAACGTCTATACCTTCTCATTCTCAGCATGCTGGGAAGCACAAATCTCTACTTTCTGAAGTAATAAAGGTCTGTGAATATTTAGCAAGGGAGCTTATAATAAAGACTTTTATTTTAAGAGGCAGGATAGTTGTAATGGGTACTTGGTATTGTTATCTGCTACAGATGAACAGGGGTGCAACTCTATAGTAAGATAAGGATCATTTCTTGTTACCTCATTGCTGATACATCACTGATGATACTCTTTCATTTTTTCATGTTGCTTCCTAAATACTGTGGAAATTACACAAGCTAGGAGGACTGAGGTTAACCTAACTTAATTTAAAGTTAAAAATTTGCTGCTGAGACAGATTAAAACTCTTCAAGCAGTGTACATGTACAGGATTCTCAACATTATATAATAAGAAAATCTGCACATAAATGGACAAAAAAGCTTAGGTGGGCCTTCCTTATTTAAATACTGCTTTGTCTTACTTCTTTGTAAGTTTTTTTCTCTTTCTGGATTTCATGGTGGTGTTGTCTTCTAAGCACTTCAGTCTGCAGAGCAACAACCATTTCTCCAGTATTTTTTGACATCTCTGAAATAAGTTTCAAGGCTCTCTCATCTGATGTAATGGGCCTGAATTCTTCTTTTAGTTCTGCACGTATTTCACTCCAAACCTCTCCAATCTGTGGGTGAAACATATACCATATGATTCTGTATTTACCTCATTCTTCAGTTCCAATTATTCAAAATAGAGCAACCATCTCTCTCTTTATTGTCGTTTGACTTCTCAGAACTTTTATGCAAAGGTAGACTGCACTAATACTATGCCAGATTCATTCATGAGAAGCCTCTCTAAACCTTCCCAAGACCAACTTGATTCAAAGAGAAGTAACATGAATTATGATAACTGCAGAAATTCAGAAGAAATAGCTTCAAGATACCAAATTACAAGAGCAAAGCATTGAGTCCTACTGCCTACTTCCTAAAATCTCAAATTGCAGACATTATTAGAGCAAACTGCAACACGAGCCATCAGTGGAAGATGGAATTATCAACCAAAGACTGAGTCTTGCCATTTCCTGAACACTGCAAGCTCTCACAGACTTTGTTCCCACACATAAATTTATCATAAACTAAACAACCTTTTGGGCAAGACAACTCTCACAAAGCTTGTTACCCTGCTGTAGTTTCCTATAGGCACACCATTCTTAACTCTACACAGAATGCATGGATGGATGGATGGATGGATGGGGGGATGGGGGGATACTGCATGCAGGGACAAAGATAGCAAAGCATAGGAGAAGCTTTATTAAAATGTGTTTTTAATATCATTTTTAATAGTGTCCCCTTAAACTGACCTTACTGCACAAGGACACAGTCTTACTCTCCAGTCCTTCCCCAACATCTTACCCCTGGCACTTCCCTGTCTTGATCTGGCAAACAGTTCAAACTGTTTTTTTCTGAGTTATTTTTAACTGGTATTAGTTTCTAGTCTTATTTGCTGCATGGTTACATTTGTAGCAGTACAAAGCAAGAACATGGGGATTGAGGCAATGTTGGAGCAGGGATTGTTTCTTTTGCTGGTGAATACTGGCTTTCACTATGTCATATTATGAGTGACTTGTGACATAGGGGACAGCTTTTGGAGGGTTATTTGTTTGTTGTGTCCTGAGATATACTTGCTATTTTTGGGAATGCAGGTACAATAGTAATATTTGCTTGAACTATACTCACTTTAAAGTCAATATAATGTTGTATAATAGCAAGTGTAACTAAATCCTCAGCAGATAAGCCGGGTAAATTTTCAAAACCTAGAAGAATATTAATCACATCAGTATGACAAATTTATCTTAAGATATAATATTCTTAAAAAAGACATCTTATTTGTCATATAAACACATGCAAAATCTTCATCACACATACACCAGTCAGTCACTCTTGATCCTGAGCAGGCTTTTGCTGATAAACCCCCAATCTCCGTAATTCACTCGCTCTGTACTAAAATCTTTACTTATGAATGGCTCTGTCAGACTTCCAATCACTTGCTAGGCCAGGATGCTACACTTTTGTGGTAAGGGTTTGATTCCTGTTAAAGCAGACAAACAGTTGAGTCTACAGATCACAGGTTCTAGAGCAGCAGTTCAGCACATAAAGAGTTGGCTTTAACTGCGAAGTAGCCAACAGGAAAATTATACTAGTGCTTTGTTCCAAAGCTGTGTAATAAGGGTGTCTCTCCATCCTGCAGATTTTTGTCTTCAGCATAATGCCTTGACCATCATGACATCATGACTCCATTTTTAAAAATGTTCCCAGCATGTGTAAAATAAGGTAGGGAAGTATGATTGCTGAGACTATGTTTCTTTTTTTTTTTTTTTTTTTTTGCACACTAAATGATAATAGCAATTTTAAAAAAATCTAAACATAGTCTATCAAATCTCTTTCTAGACTTCATCACATCATCTGTATGGTAACCTAAATATTATCAGTAAAAACAATTAATATCCAACATTAATTACTGAAAACTAAGACCCAACTTTTGCCTATGGACAGAAAGAAAAATGTCATGGATGTGGAAGAATTTATCATGTGTCTTGACTTCAGTCTAGGTTTTAAGACAAGGATATAATGAGTATTCAGTGTGCAAACAACGAAAAATTAAGAGGGACTACCACACTTTAAAAGAAAATATTAAAATACAAATTAATCTTGCCACTTTGAAAAATAATCTAAAACCACGGAATTTAATTCAGTAAGGAAAATTAGAAAATTCCAACTGTAGGAATAGCCACCTGTACAAATCCAGGATGGCAGATGACTGTACAACATTCTAAGTTGAATGAGCAAACAACATTATGCTACTAGGAATATAGCTATTGTTACATTTATGTCTGAATATTTATTTACAAGATTTGTAGAGTAACATAACTCTGTCTGGCTGTGAGGCTTCTGCTGGAGTACTGTGTTCAGCTTTGGGACACTACAAACCAAGAAGAATTTGAATCAATTGGAAAGACACCAGGAAAAAAAAAGAATAATTAGAGGCAATGTTAGAAAACGCAATCAATGAGTAATATCTGTCTCAATCTAGAGAAAAAAATGTAGAAGTGCTAAAATATGTGAAAGAGATACTGTGTGTGGGAAAATAAATTGCAGAGAATTTCAAGCAAATTTTAGGTTTAGTCCTAAGAAAATTCTTCCTGGTAGTAGGGGCAGCAAAGTAGTGGGGAAGTCTTGAAATCCCAATAAAGAAGGACTTTTTAAAAAACCATTATGACCAAGAATCTATTAATTAGGGTACTGACGCTGAATGCAATGTTTCCTTTGACCTTGTTTTTTTTATAGTGACTTTATTGATCACCAGTGAACAAGTTCAGTTTAATGACAAATATGACACTGACAAGGCAATTCATTTGTCTTACCTAGCTTGCAAAACAATGAATAAATTTTAGCCCGTATGCTCTCTGAAACTTCCATGATGGCAAAACTGGGACAGCTGGCAGGCACTGGAATGACCTTTTGCTGTTTCTGGAAGCTGGTAACAATAGGTCTCTTAGTGTCTAATAATATATAAAAACACAAAACCAGAGTAGAAGAATTAAGAGGTAGTATGCTCCCAAACTTGGACAAAATCCATCTTACTTTGCGGACACCATGTAGATAATTTTGATTGTTTGGCCAAGAGTTTGAATTTGAGTCAGGAAATTTTAATTAGCACGACTAAAATTTTGTGAGAACAGCACTCACTTCTTTTTACAACATATAACAAAACACAATGCCCTTTGTGGAAGAAATTAAGCAGTTTAACTATCCAGCATTAGAAAAGCTGGTCATGGTTCTGTTCAATACTTGGTTCATTCCCAGCTGATGTAGAAAATGCCGTATAGTGGCCAGAATGAAATGAAAATAAATGAATAAATAAAATGAAAAAAAAAAGGAACAGGAGATATTTTAGGTTTGGTAAGAATTACAGTGTAAAGCTGTAAGTGCTGTTACTGTCATCAGAATTCAGACTACAAAAGCAAATAATGTCATTATTTTACAGGACTGCTCACAGTTCCACAAGCATCATGAAACTTACCAACAATCTTTCCATATGGATCCCGTCTGACTCCCAAATCCAACTCCTCCTGTCTCCATAACTGTATTAGAAGGTTAGCTGCTGTTTGATCTCTCTTCCCTCGCCAGATACTCATGTGCAAAGTGGTTTTAGGGTTGTCAGAAAATTCAACTAAGATTCCAAGAATCATATTGCACAGGTTCTTTTCCTTTAACTTGGTCAAGGAAAAAGTAAAGAAAGTTTTAAACTGTTCAAAACGCAGCAATGGCTACTTTCTGAGAAACTATGTACTTTCTGTGTACTATGTAATCAGGTAACTGCAAGTTTTTCATTACTAGCATTTGTACAAAATTCGTGTATAAACCTGTAAATCCTTAAAGTTTCTGGAATCCTGCTATGCAAAGTTCCATAAATCAAGGAGCATGAGGGGCATGATATAAGATGCTTTCCTATGTGTAGAATTACACAGTAGGTTTTGTGTACACGGCTCTTGATCACATACTGGAGAATACATTGCTACCAAGATTTATTGTTGTAAGAAAGAGATTCTGAAGGCAGAGGCAGAGCAGTACCACACAGCACATCTTCTCCTTTATAGCCAGATCTTTTGACAGCAGCTGAGAGGTGGTAAGGGCTTCAAACTGAAAGAAGGTCAGTTTCAATTAGATATTGGGAAAAAATTCCTTACTTTGAGCCTGGTGAAGGACTGGAATGCCTTGCCTGGAGAAGCTGTGGATGTCCCAACCCCAAGGCTGGATAGGACAGGCTAGATGTGGCTTTGAACAAACTGATCCAGTGGAAGGTGTCCCCGCCCATGGCCAGGGGTGTTGGATAACGTTTAATGGCCTGTTTCCAACCCAGGCCATTCTATGATTCTGTTTCCCTGAGGGTCTGCAGCCTTGCACTGCAAGAACTTCACAACCAGTATGAATGAGGAGTGGATGAACTAAGGAAGGTGCATTTCTGTTTTGTAAGAGGTGAAATGTCTGTGCCAGCTCTGTGTCCATGATCCACAGAAGTAGCTACACACACAAGATCCATGCACAAAGCAACTTCAAACACAAAAACTGTTAAAGCCATCAAGTGCTCTTGCTAACTTCAATACAAAGAACTAAAGTGCTTTTCTAAAGAGAGATGCCATCCAAACTAAAAGCATATTTTGGGTTTTCTTTTCAAAAATAGTATAATTTGGTTACATTAATAACTCCCTTTGTCAAATATGTATTTTAAGAAATATACAGGAAAAATCTATTTAATAATTTCTGAGCAGATATCTGGGTCTGTCTTAGGGAATTAAATATACTGGGGGTTTTTTGTTTGTGATTTTTTTGTTTTGTTGGTTTTGATGGGTTTTTTTCTTGGTTTGGTTGGTTGGTTGGTTGGGTTTTAAATTTTTTTTTATTATACCAGTCTTAGGAGATACTGCAACAAAAATAACACATTTTTCCATGTTGTTTTCCTACTCTTTCGTTCTACAAAACCAATAATAAAAATACCTACTGCCAACAAATCCAGAAGGAGAAAAATGCCCTGTTTTTCAATAAAACAGTCCTCTGCAATGTAACATCCAACGACACAGGACCTTAAACAGAAATAGGTTCACTTATGTAGAAATACTTCTAGGCTTCTGAACACTCTAGAATAATCACATTTATTTTGCTGAATTGCATATCATTTGGTATGCAATATGCAATATGCTTCATACCTTCAGGGAATAGAAAAATCATATTTCACGTGCCTTTTCATTTACACCTATAACTAAATATACTCTGCTTGACTGCTCTTCCTTCTCCTGCAGGTGGCACACCTTCCTTGAAGCAGCCTAAGACATTTGGCAGGCTCTCAAGGAATTGGAGTATGTATTTGAACTGAAACTCAGTAAACGAGTTTAAAATTTAACCAGGTCATGTCCTTAATCTGGTTTATTGTAGGGCTATGTGAATATTTCTGGCAGCAACATCAAGAGGGTTGACAACAAGCAAGACTTTTTTTGGCAACAGTTTGCTTCTCCCAGATTAAGATCATCATAAAGCCAGCATTCACGTTGCTGTTGCTTCTTTATTTCCTCTGCTATGGCCATTAACAGAGAAACTAAAGAGATCCTGTATCAGTATTTTCTCCCATCAAACATATTCGGTTTTTAATGTATTTATCAACCTCTGTCTTAAAACAAAGTTTTTATTTTCCTCCTCTGTATTGGCAATCTTTGAAATATTTCTAGCCCAATATAAACAGTTTAAAAACAATTCTTACGCTTACACATTTTCTGCTAATATTGGTCAATTCTCGCCTGCTGTTTACTTCTCTATAAAGTTATTTACAGTTATATCTAACCATATGCCTCTCTTAGAAAGTCTTGAGTAGCTCTGCATGTCAGGAGGTCACTCCGTGTGGGGAGTAAGGTTGTCACAGTGAATACTTATTTAGAAAATCTTACATGCAGTATATTCCATTACTTTTGCATCATTTTTAATTCATCAAATTTTATGAAGAATTTGTATACTTTATAAACAGAAGAAAGGCCTACATGTGCAGAGAAAGGTCATAGCATTGCAGACCTAAAAAATACAAGACTTGTCATTTTTCTGAGTTACTGCTAAAATACTTCACTAACCACAAGCAGTCGAGTGCACTGAGGAGGAGACAATTGTAGCCCAATCCACCATATAACTTCCTTGGATCCATCTTAAAGAATGGGATAAGTATATCAATTCCTTCACAGCTGAAGAGTTCCTGTTGAAATGTTAAAGCAATGTTTCTCAAGCAATATTTAATAAATTTAAACATGTAAGAAAATACAATAGGAAATGGGAAATGTAAATATTTATATTGTAATAAATTTGGTCCACTTGTTAGGGCAGGATATACATATAGGAAAAAAGATTTTCAGTTTTTCCAAAATGCTATCCAAAAGAAATGTCATTTCTTAACACACTTGCATATATCAATTTCAAAATAATGTAAGCTAACAATCAAATAGGTTCAACACTTGCTAGTGGCTTTCTGAGTGTTTTTGTATTTTAGCTGTGTCAAGAAACATGACTTGTTAACAATGAACTACAATTGATACCTGCTTTTCAATTAAAACACAAAAAAGCAGTGTCCCTTATAAGAAAATACCATATGTTTTGACATTTTCTGCACAGTATAAGGTAGAAAGATATATACCTTTCTGTGGACATCATTTTCACAGAGAACAGACAAAATAAATAATATGTCAGCTTGGATTTCCAGTAGAACGGTACTTTCTTTTTCTTCAGATTTGTGTGCTGCATACTGTAAAATGTCTGTAAATGGATAGATTTCATATATGTGAATGCCCCTATACACAACTCAAAATGCTATTACAGCTGCTGCTTTTTAAAAACCTCAAATTTACAGGATTTTTAAAGTAAGTTCAGTTTTATTTCCTGTGTTTTAACAATAGCTTCCAGAAGCGCAGCGCTGATGCTGCAGTTTTGTGGCCTTTACTCTTGGTGACAGAGTTAATGACAGCAGCTTGCACTGCCTTCTCCCTTGTCCCACTCTGTGCTGCCCCTTAGATTGTGCCAGTGCAAGGAATTCAGGGAACTGATATGAATTAAGGGACTCTTAGAAAAAGACAACAAACTGGCCAGTTCACTCTACTGCACAGCTTCACAAATGTCTGAACTGACAGTGGAAATGTGGGAAATACTCAAAATACCACCATTGCTGAGACTATCAGCCTTGGAACCACTATGTGGAAGAGGGCATTCATACAAAAAACTCCCCTAGAGTAAGAAAAATTACTTGATTCTGATATGTAAGGTAGAGCAGTAATTTTGCTTTCACTAGAACTCGTAGGTTTCCACAGAGTTTTCACTGGAGTTGAACTGAAGTTATAAAATATTGTATTTCTAGGCTTCTTATTAGAACATAGTCTTTGAATTCCAAAGGATCTTTCCTGTTTTGTTTCCTTCAGAGTACTGAAAACTTTCTGTTATTGTAAGAAAATAACTTAAACCAGTTTGTTTTGCAACTTAAACCAAAATTTAAAAGTAGGTATGTTACTGAACAAGAAATGCTCTAAAATTGCAGGAGCAGTGATTAAGCAGTTTTATTCTGCTTTTTTTCTTCATGTTGTTCATATAAAGGTATCTTGTTATTAGTTTCATTATATGCTAAAGTGGAGTTGTGGAAAGCAACACCATGATAGACTGAGGTGGAAAAATACTGATGGGCTGGAGTTTCTGGGGATTGCCACAATGAAAACAAGATCTACCAAATGCAGTAACAAAACGAGAAGGGGTAGCTTTTGCTCTGAAACTAAACATCTAGACTTTTAAAACTGTCTGTTTTTCTTAACTCATTCAATATGTATTGAGATGGAAAAAAAAAAATAACATCAAATCAGTTACATCTTGGATTAATTGGTAGAGGCTTTTTGAGTTTTTCAGCAGTCAAAGGAATGACACACTGAAAGCACAGCACACAAAAACGCATGAACACTCTTAGTGTCAACAGAAATATGCTAATTAAAGAACAGCAATACAAATTGTTCTTTACCCAGTAGCTGGCTAATTGCTCCCTGGTCACACAAATTAACGCTCACAGCATCATCATAAAGGGCCACAACAGATCTCAGTGCTCGGAGGCTGTAGCGCATTTGTGCGAGTTTGTTGCCACGACCACCTGTTCCATGGAAACTGTTACCTCGACCAAAGAAAGGATCTGTAGTGCAATCACAACAAATACTCGTTTTGGCACAATCTATATTCAGAATAATGTGCTCAGGAAACATAAAAACAAAAAAAACCCTCAAAACACAACAACAACAACAAAAACCCCAAAATCCAGTTGAAGCTAGAAATCATTCTTGTTTAAAACCATCTAGTAATAAGTCTTTCTGTGTAGAACTATGCTTTTTACATGCATAAGAAAGGTAATACTTTGGTGAACATTTAAAGTTATTACACATTTTTTAACCTTACTAGCTTCATGAGCAGTTTTACAAACTCAAAATATGTAATGTTTAGCATGGCATTTAGTATCAACCTTTTGATGTCCATTCAACCCAAATAAATTTTTTTTCCTAGGAAGACAAACCAATTTTATGATGAAAAGCATCCATCCACAGAAATCTTGTCAACAAAACTGAGTGCAAAACTAATCTTTTTGCTTAGCCCACGCTCTTATCTGATGCCCAGAAGCCAGCTTGAGGCTGGAACCTGTCTCACTGTGTACAACTCTGAGTTAGAATGTCCTGTCTCATGGCAGGAATTACTGCTTGGACTTCTTGCCACAAGAGAAGGGCCTGGCTCACTTAAAACACAGGCAGTACAGGTGTTCGTCTGAAGGAATATCAATATAGTGGTACACAGGGAAAGGGGCACCAGCTTATCTTTCAGTAGAAGAAAAAGGACAGTTGTTTGCTTTTTGGAAACATTTGTTTCATAGATGGCCTATGAAAAAGAATCATTCTGACATCATGAGTTTTACATTTTCTTTTCCTGTCAAGGAAAGTAGGTTCAGTTGAACTGTTTTGAGGTTACCTGTGTGAAAGCCACGAGCACCCACTGACCTTGGCCTACACACCATTCTAGAAACACAAGGAGAAGAGTATTCGCTTGGCAGGACAAATATTTATCTACTAACACAGGAGCCACTGAAGCTAGAACAGCAATTGCATGAAGCTGTAATTCTTCATATTGGGAGACAGACCAGTCAGGAAATCCAGGCTTTTGATTTTGTTTCACATAATAAAGCAAAGCTGGCATCACATGATTTTCACTGAGGAGCTGCAGAGTCCAGACAAAGACAAAGAGAGAGTTTACAGGTTTCATATGCAAATAAGAAAAATCTAAAGGATGAGTCAACTTTATCTGTCCTACACTAACCAATTATTTTTTTTAATTGAGAAACGATATCATGAACACTACAAGTACAGGCAAACTCTTTTTTTTGTATTCTGTAGCTTTCCCACAGATTGTGGTTTGATAAATTTTACTATTTTCTTCAGGTGTATTTCAATATGCCTTGCAGTCACTTGTCAGCAATTTTCCTAGCATGGTCTAAGTTTGTAACTTTCTAGAATAGAAACTGTATGCTGCTTCCCAACAGCAGGACTTGCCAAAATTTAAAAGTAGGTAGAAGCTATGTATGAATTCTTGATTTGGAGAACAGATAATTTCAGTGTACTGGACTATGGCAGATGGACAGATAAGTAATAGTCTCATGATTCCTTTGTCTTTTTTTTTTTTTTTTTTTTTTTTTTTTAATTAAACTTATTATTTCTGTTCTGTTACAACTCACCTCTGCAGCAGATGGGTCTTTAGATAAAATTCCTATTACATTAAATAGTAACTTCTTCATCTCAAAATCCTCATATGAGTAGGTAAGTTTAAAACCTTTGACCAAGGGATTGGGAAGTTTAACTATGAAGGAAATGGTAGACAAGTTACCAAAAAATCATAATTAAAAGCAGAAATTGTGTAATTATGCAGTATAGAATTTCTTACCTTCAGTAAATGTTGCAAGTACTATCAAGAGCTTTGCAAATCCACTTTCCTAACAGGCATTCAAAAAACATACATTAATTAAATTAAATTGCAGTGAAATTAAGATGTATGATTTAATTTTGGTTTGATGTTTTTCTTCACAGCACAGAATTTAATGTATCCTATGGCAGAATAAACAGAATTTTATCAAAGAGAACAACCATTTGGACATTATACAACAATAACTAACTGCAGTCCTACGGGTACCATTACTTAAACCCATGTTTCATTCAGTACAAGTCTGAACTTCCGTGGGGAAGTCCCAAACACATGTATTCACTACCATAATCTAACACAAGAAAACAATATTCTCTATGCTCTTGGAGTTGTGTTTTTTAAAATGCATTTGGTCACATTTTACATCAGGATCATCAGTACACATAATTTTGTGGCACCAGTTGTGCATACCAACGCACTTCAAGTTCAGTGCATTTAAAAGTAAACATGAAAACTGCATGTATGGGCTAGAATAATTTACCAATATCCCTATGAAAAGCTCAGAAAATAAAATCTTGTAAATCATAGCTCCTAGAGAGCTAACAGAAGGACAATAATGTCTAATACAACTATGAATAGGACCAAAGCCAGGAGATGTCTATGCAGCACATCAGAGGCAAAAGAGTTTTGTTTCTGAGGTAAGCAATTAGCAAACAGTTTTGCTCTAACACAGAGATACTAATTAACATAATTATGGACTTTATGTATATTTTACAGATTGTTGTGATGAGAAAACTTTTCCTAGTCAAAGGCTCAGACTCTTGTGCTGGTTTGTGAACTATGTAAAATACAAGACTGACTTTTCTAAAGTTGCTTGGATAGTATATTAAGAAGAAAAGGGAACACTTTGAAGCAAACTGCTTTAGTATTATCTGTAAGGCAGGATTCAATGGTAATGTTCATGTTTTCTCTACCTGATATCTATACCTTGTAAAATCTCTAGGCAGGCTGAAAGTAAAGAACCTAAATTAAACTCTTTTAGTATTTTCTTTGCATAGAAACAATTTTTTTCCCTTTAGTATAAGGAATTAAAATACATATCTGATTTACTTATTTTATAGGAATAAAATGCCATGTTTCCACAACCAGATAAATAATTTTAATGTTTTAGATATCCAATATGTTGCTGCAATAGTGCAACAAACATTTCATCCTAGGTAGTGTTAAACGAAAAGCTTGAATGAAAAGTCTGTAATCTTCATTCAGTAATACAGCCAACTGCAAAACTTCTCTTCAAGAGGAAAGTAATGTATTCCTGAACAGCCAATTGATCCAAAGGGATCTGACTGCTTAATTATTCAGTATGTATGTTACAACTTCATTTGAAGTTGTAAATCTCAAGTGTAAAATGAGACTAAAGCAATAATAATGTCTATTAAAAAAGTTAATTTCTCTGCAGATTCCTCATAAAAATTCTGGAATATTACAAAAGAATGAGTCATCTACATTTCAGGCAAGTCATGGTAGTGCACTATGTGACGTAGTCTTTAAAAGAATTTATTAACTGCCACTGATTAACTGGATCTAAGTAATTACTTGCTCAGAATCTTACTTAGAGCTCCTGAGCTGATTTTTGGACACCCTTCTTGTTCCCAGTTATGAGGCACACATTGAGTTTGGGACATCTGAATATAGCCTACATCTTCAAACAACAGATGAGATTTAGTGCAAAACTAATTATATGAGAACGGCACATTGAAGAATCCTTACAAGAATAAAATAATTAATGTTAAATTCTGCACATAAATAATCTTAATGTGATTTTCTAAGTATTAAATAAGGTTGATGCTAGTATTCTGGGCTAATGACCTACAGGTTTTAGGTCTCTTTGAGGCAAAAACAATTGCAGAAAGAAAACATGTTTTCTTGCTCAGCAAATCCAAGAAAGAAAAAAGCATTGGAGACACAGTAGAAAAAAAATATTAGAACCCTAATGGGGAAGAATACTGAGTCTATAAAAGCAAAGAAGTTATTAGTCTCTGGAATACAACTCTAAATACTTGCAATCATAGGTACTGCAGGGTTTTCAGCTAGCAGTGTGGCGATCACCAAGAGGTCATTCCGTAGCTGATGATCGCAGTGCCGGGAGCCACGCATGAGGTTTACAAATGCTTCTTTCAAAGCCCTTAAAAGAAAATTAAATGCACTTTAGCTTTTCCTTTGATATTCTAATATTGGACAGCTCTATGTATATGAATCCTCATTCAGCATCATACTTTTCAAAGCCTTAGGGTTTAACTGTAAGAGAAGTAACTTAAAACTTGACTCTGAAGTGGATTCTTTTGGGTACCACCAGACATCCAATTCATTCATAGATGCAAGACGCATGTATTGAAAATTGCAGCTTCCACTGTTTGTGTTATAATTAATTTATCCAAAGACACAGTATTTACTCAAATATGGAACTGGACATTGCTGAATTATTATTGAGAAGAAATAGTCTTAAATAGTGAAACCAGTCTAATTCACTAAGGAACAACCTGTTACTTACTACAGCAGAGGATCTAGAAATAAACCTTGTATATCATGGCATTGAAATTCCTTCTAATTTTGTAACATCAGCATTTCAACAGAGAAGGAATACCAGACTGTTGAGCCTAATGTGGGAGCTTGAAAATGCTGCAATTAACTCTTTTATGGTATAAAGCACAAGATAGAGCTATTCCTCCTGCACTATGCAGCAGAGCACCTTGTTCTTCGCTGGTAAAAGCACCAACCATGTAAATACTGAAATCTTAATGAGGATATAATAATAGACCCATTTGCATTTCTCTCAGTTAATTTCAAGCAAAAAGCTACACAATAGAATGCTTTAGATGTCTCTAAAATGACAAAATTAATTCATAAAATGCTCCCTGTACTTACTGTACACATTCCAAGTTTCTGAGCTGATTAACAACTTGTTCTTTTGAGGCATTTTCTAACAGGTGCCATAGGATATCTGAGGAACGGAACACCAGCTGTCCTGAGGGATCAGCACCATTTAGATACAAACAAAGCCTGCTGGCTGCTTGGGCCTTCACCATTTGTCCACAACATATCCCTAAAATTATGTAAATTGGAGTGATTAATTCTCTGTAGGTCAGTAATTGTTTCAGGTATGCTTACAGGAAAAATTACTTAAGACCAGCGGTAATGAGATTTTTGAAAGAACAGTTTGTACTAACCAGAGGTGGAAAGATGCTGGAGAGCTTTAAGTACCCATAACTTCTCAGTAAGTTGATTTTCAACTAATGCTAGTGACAAAACAAGAGCTTCTGCTAATCTTCCTACTTCAGCCATCTGGATTTTATAGTTTGCACTTACTGGCTGGTAACCTGCACATACAATAGCTTAAGTTATAATGCAGTAAATAGTCAGAATTTCGATTACTTCATAAAATGTTCATCCTTTCTCAAGAAAGGACTGAAAATCAAGTATCATATTTCAAGCAGTTAAGAAAAACAACCCAATACAAAAGAGCTGATTTTCATATATCTTAATAGTGCCTAAAACATCTTCGACAGACTCAATCTCAAGCAGACTTCAGTGTTTTAGAAAGAAATTAATTGCTCCTTAGAATTTAGACAATGAAAATAAAAGCAGGGTTATAGATGTGAAAACCTTTCTTTAGTCATCAGTAAGTTGCTTGTGAGAACAGTTCTCTTCAGTAGCCTGTTCACTAGAGAATTATTGCATTCTATCATCATATTACTAAAAATAGCTAAATCCAAACTTTGATTTACAAGCTTGACTTTTTAATGTGTCCCTGTTTTTACTTTTGTCCATGCATATGCAGATCTATACTTCAATTTTGAATTATGGGGAAGGTGAAGCATTGAGAAAATAAATTTTTATTTATATTATGATAACTTATGAAAGTTTCTCTTAAGTAGCTTAAATATATATATATATATATATATACACACATATATATATGTCAAATGTCATAAAGTATAAGATTGATAAATACAGATGATGCACACTGTGAAATGAGTTTTAACTAAGCACATATTCTGATAGGCTCCAAGTTGGTATTAATTTACAGATAAGAGAACTCTGCAGGGTCAAACTTTGTCAAGATTTACATAAATGCTTAGAGATCAAATATTTGACTTTTAAAAATTCAGACTGAAACACATTCTTCGTTTCAAGATAACATCTTATTTTCTAAACCAGAAGAAGAAGACGAACAAAACTGCACAATAACATTCACTTATCCTGATGGAATTATTTACAGATACAGAACTAAATGCACATATAGCTACTTGCAGGACTTGAGTCTTGTTTGTAAGCTAAAAATAGATTTGGATGCTTTCATGTTTCTAGAATTCTGTAAGGGCTGTAGTAGCAGTAGCTTCTTTAGGCCTCCAAAAATAAATGAAAACTTGTAAAAGGGCACAGGACTAGTGCCACACTGCAGGAACACAGCAGGGGAGCACACTGACATCAGGCATGCTCCTTGACCTGCACTCTTGAGCCACACTGTGGCAATATTCACTTGAGGTTGGCTGCCTACAAATCCAGTGCTGTCTCAGAGCACAATACTGTGCCCCTCTGGGAGGGGATCCATGACTGACTTCACCTGACAACAGTCAGGCACCATCATAAGAGTCAAAGGAATTATACAATAGTGCATTCTGATCATGCCTGAGTTCATGCATAGCCTCCTTCTGCAGAGACAGGTCACAAAATTTATTCAAACCTATGCTCAAATGTGCCCATATATTATGAACTCAATCAAATTTAGAGGGGTTCAGTTCTATCCCTCACAACACATGTGAAACCAGAGCTGCTTCTCCCCAGGCTACATATAAAAAGCTGAAAACAAAATTTCCCTTTTTTATAGTTCTGATTCTAACTGCTTTCTTTTTCCCCTCCATTACCCACATTTCAGAGATCTTGTATCACTTCACATTTTCTGGATGCTATTTAATGCTAATTCCATAAGTGTAATAATTAATTCCTAGTACATTGATGAACTTATTTCAGATTTCAAATATGCACCTCTATAAAACATGTTAATTCATGAAATACAGTAACCATAGATATAAAGAAAAATTAATTGATAGCTAATAAAAGAGGCATTTCAAAGTAGTTGGGATCATTAAATAATAAAAATACTGTGCTTTACCTGCAAGTAGTTTTCCTGGTAGCTCTATATTATAAAAGCTAACAATACTCTTACAGATTTGTATTTTAACTTGAGAGCTTGGCACTCTCATCAAGTAACCTATCAGAAAGAGAAATAAATGTAATTAACAGACTTTATAGTTTTTTTAGAAAGTATTCTTAACACAGTATTTTTCTTTTTACAGCACTTACTATTACCTTTGGTCATATCCCCTACAAATCTGTAATTTCCTGCGAAGTTTCACTATAAAATATTCAAGAGACAGAGACTATCACACTGGAGAGGACAAAGGCATCTTAGACAAGTAGCATAAGTTTAATCAAAAAGTTACCTTCTCTGCTTTGTGGCTACAGACACCTCTAAGACACTGGATGTTATTCCAGAAGTTGTGGAATTCTGAGGAAAGCTACTAAGCTACTACACTTAGCTGTTGTCATCTTTACCATGTCATTAGAAACTCTTCTAAGCAGATATGATATGAAATAAAGGGAGCACAGAAGCAGGAAGGATACATGTTCCTTGCATCCCAGGTTTCAGTGTTTACAGTGATACCCCCATTTTTCAGATCAAAATGAAACGAAACAGGCTATACACACATTTCTTCTTCATCTGTACTGAGAATATTTCTCATGTCGCTTTTGACATTGGCAAATAGGTAATTCTGGTAGCCAATCTGCAGGTTAGGTGCAGAGCAAAGTAAAAATTGTTTCTGATACTAAAAAGCAGAGGATTGAATGAATAATTTAAAGACATTACCTACATTTACTAAGGAGCAATAATAAATTAAAATTGTGCAAATAATACAGTTGATTTTATTGTGGCATAATAATAATTTTATTGTGGTGTATCAGGTTACACTCACCCAGTTGTGCAATGGATTGTGAAACTGCAACGGAATAGTTCACTTCATCAGATGTTTTCTTTTTTTGAAATGGTAACCTGCAAAATGAAATTTAAAAACATTACAACTATGTTTTAATCAAGTCACCGGAAAAGTTCAGCAGCTCTTCTCTTCTTCCTTGATAATTTTTTCAGATAAGGACACCTTTTCTAGGATGAATGCATTCTTTGCAATGCTGATTCTACACTGAAAGCTTCATAATCTGCAATTACATGTTGGTAATTAGTGGTACATATTCATTGATAATATTTTCATAATTCAAATACGATGCAACAAGACATGCTGAATAAACAAATGTCATTTAAATGTGGAAAACTAAATCCTACAACCTGGACACTCTCAGGCTATTACAGAGCTTGGCTATGTATGGACACGTGCAGAGGAGGAAAAAAGGGATCATATCTCTGGGCAAGACCTCTTGAAATGGATGAAAGTAAACCAAATAAACTGACTCCAAATAGCACAACAACAAATTTATTTTTAAAACCACGATATTAATAAATACTTAAAAACATACTGAAAATACTCAGATATGACATAAACATGTAAGTGCTAGAAACCATCTAACAGTAAATATTACAATATTATGCTAAGTTCTCTGCAGTACATACTGTAGAAGCACATTTCCAGTAGGTTTACCTCTGTAAACACTGCCAGAGTAAAAAAAAAAAAGGAGAGAGCAAACAATGGAAGAAATATTGAGGGAGGCAGGGGAGGGAGAAGCAAGATATTGAAAAAAAAAGTGAACAAGACAGGTAAACAGAAGCAGCCACAAAAGAGGGTAATATTTTACTGGGAAAATTCATGCATATGAAACTGAATTCTAAAAAAAAACCAGCCCCTGCCTCTGGTTAAAGGCCTCTCTGTCATATGAAGTAGTAGTGAATTAGTGAATTGTGGTGGAATTTCCATAGTACAGAAATTAAAGCAAAACCCAAGGGTGCAATTTTCCAAAATACATTCATTGCAGAAACCAAAATTAGTGCTGAACAGCTCTAAAAGAGGCAACATCTCACAGCTACATTTGATCGACTTTATACATTCATTCTCAGTTTTGTCATGCTTCTAGCAAACAGCAAAGAAAATTAAACTCCATGATGTACCTCCTCATTCCCCACTGTGTGGCAGCAAAGAAAAGCAGTATAACTGAGGGTGCTTAGGGAATTAAAAGATTCAGCTGAGAAGTTCTCTGTTTATTAAACCTAATAGTTGAGAGGAAGCCATGTAAAAATCTATTTGAATATGTGTTTTACTATATCATTAGTTTTCTAACTGGCAGTTTGGTTGTTTTTTTTTTCTTCCTTATTCTCCTCAAATGAAATTAAATACAGGAGTAACTGTTGCTACAAGCATACCATAAATAATTTATTGAATTATTGAGGAGGAGAAAACTACTGAAAATTAGTTTGGATAACATCTAAATTCTTTTCTACAGATTACTTAAAACACAGTATGACAACAAAGATGCCCAAAAGTTAATGCAATACATTTTTAAAGTAAATATAAATCCTAAATCCTGTTGAGGTTCATTCTCTCCTGTGAAATGGCTTGTAATTTTGTAATGCTTACCTTCAGGTATTAAGAGTGTCTTTGTGTCACTCTAAGTTTTTAATTTCACTTAAGAGCTTGTCTGAAACAGCAAAACACATCTCATACCACTTAACTGCTGAATCTTTTGAGGCCAGCAGTCCCAGATTGATTTAGGCAATAAGAGACCTTGGGGAACCTTGCTTCCAAGCAAGCTGAGGCCAAGTACAACACAGTTTGGAATTATGTAACATGTAACTGCACAGATCTAAAATGTAGTAGTTTAAATAGGTTCCTCATTGATGTCACCAGAAACTGGACACAAGTAAAAGACAGTTGATGAAAAGGAAGGATGATACAATGGATACCTCGCAGATACAGGTGCTTTGTAGATAAATGCTGTATGGATATGTCATTTGCCTTAGAAAATGTATAAACCCATTAAAAAGCAGCATTTAAATCTCTAAAAGAAGGGCTGGGGTACTTACCCAAACAATTTAATAAGTTCACATAAAGGCTCAGTGAAAGCTTCTTGTTCATTCACTTTTTCTGCACACAGGTTAAGAATTTCAGTAATTTGACTTACACTCTTAAGAGGCTTTTAATGTGAAATTAAGGAAATCAGAAGAAAAAGCTGAAAACTGTGCTCATCACACTTCAAAGACCCAACCAAGAAAGAAGAAGACCAATGCTTACAAAGTTAGGAGTTTAAAAGAAGCATGTGAGTCAATACTTAGGCTTTTCAAAGCAGCCCTAATTTTACGTAAGTACAACTTTTGCAAATCTGATTTAGGTGTCTTCTCAATTTCACTGGAAAGCTCAGCACTAAATTTCTGAAACTGGAGGATGAAAAGTTTTTACACCACAGTGTCAGATTTACCAATCTAAATTCTGAGACAGTCTTGTGATAAATTGTTTTCTTCTCTAGTCCCAACTAACTGAAATTTGAAAATCTGGACCCAAATACATATTGAGATTATTTAATTTAGGGTAAAGGCATGAAATCAAAACAGAGAACTGAGACTGACAAGTTACTACCAATCCACTGACTCACAAAAACTGCCTTTAAGTACACAAATCAGTTGTAACATGATGCCTTAAATTACTGTGCAATTATCTGAACTGTGTGAAATTAATCACATTTTTCCATATGCCAACACCCTCCTTAGGTACTTCTCATTATCAAATGTGAGAAAAAGTTTCAGAAAAATTAGTCTGACTTCATGTTTCTTTAAAATGTCTCCTTACTGGAAGTTTATTTTATCTTGCTATTTTATCTGCTGTTTCTTCAGTAGTGGCAATTATTATGCTTTTCTATCCTGAGTCTAAAGTACACCAGCTACATTTTGGATACTTTCAGCCACTATACACATGAGAACCCTCTATTGAATTTTGTGACAAATGAATCTAATATCCAAGGATCTTTCGAACCTACCAGCCTTGGCAAGGAGTGCAGTGATGAGAATGTGTATGATCATCCCTATTCTCCATGTGGAAGCACAGTACAGCATCAAATATTTCACTGAAAAGTCAGACTACTACCATATATAAAACACCATGACTTCAGAATTCTAGAGTGGCAAAAAGGATACAAGCCCATTTTCAAAATGCTTGGCTACCTTCTTGAGAGTTTTCAGCTGCTCTTCTTCCAAATCTTTCTTAAGTAAAAGAATGAAAATCAGGTTTTAATTGCAGTTTGCCCCAGATCCTCAAATTATTATGTTTATTGCCTTCTAAATTTAAATGAAAGTGGAAACCAGATTTAAAAGTTTACTAGACACAGAGAAATTCTCAAAGTGCTTTGAAGCAGGATTAACTCCACGATGAAGCCTCATTTCTAAGTATGAAGTCTGTTCTCTAGTAACTGAAGAGGCTTTCAAAAATTCCTGTTCAAAGGTGTGGACTCCTCTTAAACTCTTTATGAGTCTTTGTAAAGCAACTAAGAAAACCAAACCTATGTCCCACACAACAAGAATGTGTAAGCATGTAGATCTAAGTGGCTTAGAGTGCTCTGCACCACTGGGTAACAGCCTTCAAATTCCAAGCTGAAAACAACTGAAGTGAAGATATGTCAGGCTGTGTCAGCAATGTGCATCCTTCATTTCAGCTCTCCTGAGCACCTGCAACTAGAGCCAGGCCAGGAAGTTGTTTGAGGAGTCTACAAGCCCAGAATCCTATAGGCATTTTATCATATGTTCTCTTACAGAAGCAGTTAACAATAGCATCTGGCACTTTTTTCTTCAGTCAGTAAGTTTATTCAATCAGCTCTGTATCAAAAAAGGGGAAGGGGGGAAGATATAACTACTTTTCTCCGGGGCATTAATTTAAAATGGGCTAGGTTTAATCAGATTCTTGTTTAAGACCATAAATTATCCATATCTTGGATCAAAATTATTTGACGGCTTAGTGAATTTAATCTTCCAAATCATCTTGTGGAGACTAAAAATCATCTGTGAAAGCCATGAGATGATGCTTCTCCTGTGAGCATAGGTAGTTGTATCTATTCTTCAACACTGACCTTTGTATATTTCCCCTTAATTTAAAATCACCTCCCTGGAGAGCTGTTAGCAGTTAACTTCGGCAATTACATAAATTCATGACATACTTTCAATAAGGTTATATATATATCTATTTCCCAGGCACAGGTTTCAGACTCTAAAATTCTCAAATACACTAGAAATTCTGCATGTCTAGTTTTTGAATGCTCATGCTTTTGTCCTTTTTTAAGTTCCTTTGTGATCTTCTCTTTCTCTATGTATTTTTTAAATATAAACCCATAACTGATACACTTTTTTTATAACAATGATCATCTTTAGAAGAATTCAAATACCAGAAGAAATACTCATCTTTGTGCTCTGTAGCTCTGTGTTGGATATAATAAACCCACCTGAGTTTATTCAGGGCGGGTGCTACAGTAACTGTATAAAACATTTGTCAAAGCCCCATTAGTAGGTGTGTAAGTGAGACCGTGAGGTACCAGGGTTACTTACTGAGCCCGAACCTTTCAGCAGTGTGATGGTGTGATTCAAATCCACTGACCTCAGCTGTGTATCCTGAAAAAGCAACACTTTTAACCTTTTTATTTATTTATTTTGAAATTTTGCTTTTACAGTGTTTAAAACGTGAAACAGATGCGTTAAACCAACATGAATTTACTCAGGGACGGGTAAATCCACATCTTGTGTGGAGCACACCCTGGGGTCTGCTCTCAGCCGGAGGAAGACGGCCGGGCCGGGTCGGGCCGGGCAGGGCAGGGTTCGGGCCAGACAGCGGGGCTGCGGGTGTCCGTGTCCGCGGCAGAGCTCACCTGGGCGGCGTCCGGGGCGTTCCTGCGCCTCTCGCCGCCGCTACGAGAGGGGCCGAGGGCCGGGGAGCGGGATGCCGTCCGAGGGGCGCGGCGCTCGNCGCCCCGCCACGGCCCGCGGTTCCGCCCGCCGCGTTCCGCTGCTGCAGCTCTGCGGCGGCCCCCGCGTGTGAGCCTCTGCTCCACCCGGCCTGAACAGTCACTTCGCGGGCTGCTATCTGTGAACGCGACCTCGGCAAGAAAGCCATATCCCCACCCTGTGCGGGGCCGAGGCTCGGCGGCTCGCACGTGCTGGAAGGGAAGAGGTCGGTGGATCCGTAACAAGTAACCATGAAAAAAGCCCTCCATGAGACGCCACCATGACAAACCCCAGAGAGGAAAGCGCTGCTTGGCGTAGCCTGGCAGGGGGTGAAAGCGCGAAAGGAACCTTTTCTCTGCATAGACCAATACAAAAAGTACTAAAGGTAGGGACAGAAGGGTAAGGGGATGAAGATATCTTCTACTTGCAAACAGTGAGCAGCTTTTTGAGGCGTAGTTGACAGCTGAGATTCAAGGACAACATAGCGCTTGGTGTGCTCCCAGGTACTCTACTGGACTGCTCACTTTAGTTGGCATCCCTAGGATCTGGGTACACTTTGGGCAAGTTGTACACATGTCACGTTGGATAGGCACATATCCCCAGGTCTTTGAGTGTAGGCACCCTTGATGCCAAACTCCGTTTTCATTGACAAATAATTAACTATAGTGACTCCAAACAAATACTGGAATATGTGAATAAATTTATTTAATGCTAAGACAGCTGTTTAAATCTCCAAACGGCTTTTATATGAAGTGATTGGTAACAATGAAGAAAGACACCTTTATAGCTCCAACTATAACCAACACAGTCCTTATTTTCATTTTTCCCAGCTTGCATGCTACACCCCTCCCATTTCATACCTGCCTCCCGCAGAAATAAAGTGTATCTCATATTTAGTACTCACATGTGCTATAGAGTTCACTTTCCATCAAAAGGAAAACACTCAATATCGTGTATTTGTGCATAAACAAAAATACCCACGCACACTCTGCATTTAGTAGAAATTAATCCTGTATGCAACACCAAAATGACAGCAAAAATATAGCCTAGCATAGTATAGGACTTTGAATTTAGAAAATGCAATGACCTTTTTGACATCCATAACGTCCTGAGCTGCAATCACAGAACACAGGTCATACAAAGGCAGGATCTGTAGCACATTACACAGTGCCCTCACACGATGTGACAATGCAGTTGCCAGCCTTGGAGCTGGTGTTTGACACTCTGCATCCATCCATGAGCACATATCTCTCCATTACGTTAACCACTTTACTGGCCTTTCCATGTTCTACTTAAATATTTGCTTCTCTGAGCATTCTGTTTTGTATCTGGGCTTACACTGGATGGAACAAGATTTTCTATTAAGCATCTGAGATTAACTGTGCTGACAATGCTTATATGTCTGCTGGCACATGAAAAAGCTGGATTATATACACATTTTTTCCTTGGTACCCAGATAGGAACTGAAGTTCTATGTATTCAAAGTTTTAAAGCTTATAAAAAAAACCCTGCTTACATTTATTTCCATTGTAGCCTAAGTGATTTCAGGTTAGGTTGTTCCGTGTTTTGAATGACAAATGTGTAGAGAACATACCTAAATTGGCCAATTTAGTCTGTGAATTATAAGCTTAAGTCACATGGCACTCACTGGCTCCCTGTTCCAAAGATCATATGGCAAAACTCCATTTGCTCACTGTACACCTTCTTCAAAATGTAGTTTTTAAAAACTAGGATGAAAGCTACATTATGCAAGCTTGACTACAGGGATTCTGCTGCCCTTGATGACAAATGCCCATCCTCATAATCATACCATCAACTGTGAAAATATTACTCAAAAGTTAATAAACTCCAAACAGGCTTATACTGTACTTTTACTATATCTACCTCTTCCGTTGGTAATGAAAATATTCAAGACACCAAGGCCTTACTTATGAGAGTATTGAATTTTAAGTCTTACAAACGCTAAGAAATATTTTCAAAAGGTAGACTTGATGTAAAAAGGACTTCTGTTTTGACTGAGAACAAACTATTTTGGTGTGAAGACACAGTTCAGCAAACTCTGTTCTTGAGCTAAAAAATTTGATAAAACTACAGGACTCTGTGTAGGACACAAAGAGGATCAAGGTTACATATCTAGGTCTGCCATTAATCTCCTGCTGACTTTGCTGAGTGAATTATTTCCTCTAGCACTCAGTATTCGCTGTTTTACAAATTAGGTTGTGAGCTTTTAAAGGACTATTATTCAGTATATACCTTTCATGTGCTGCAATGGGGGTCTTCAGCTATAGTCAAGTAATGTCCTTTCCTTGGCTGTATTGAACCCGTAGGATCTGTCCAAAGCCACCAGCTCTCTTTATCAAATATGAGGTCTTTAAAGTCTTTCAAAGATTCTTTCTAAGTCTGTTGACTCCTTGACTTCTCTTTTTTTTTTTTTTCCTGTCTGTCCTGACAGACCTTCTGTATTTGATATTCACAGAATAAAAGGAAAAGTGCTTTGGAGTTGCTGGCAGTAGACTCAACCTTGAACCCATCAACAGAGCTTCCAACATCTGGATTTACCTTCCTATACTATTAAAATAGAGTGTTGAGGTCATGGGGTGGTATGGAATTGAGGGGAACTTTCACACTGATCTTTATTATTGTAAAGAAACACAGTAAATCACAGGACACAGAACTTACACTCTTATACAGAACAAGGTAAGGCTGGAGAAAGGGGCCCCAGCTGCTGGCATAATATCAACATTCAGTGGAACAAGCACTGAGATATAGAGAAATGAGGAGATTAAAAAAATAAAAGCCAAGAAATGAGACTTCAAAGTTCAAAATGTTATTGTTAGGTTCGGCATGGCACAAAATGTTCTGAATTTTAAAAATACCTGTATTCCATTTGAGAGTCTGGGAAGGCTATGTAACCTAATGTGAAAGCAGTGCAAATGCTGCCAGCTCCACTGACCCATACATCTTCTCTGAACTCAGAACAGTTTGTGCTGCTGATCAACAGTTAAGCAGCATTATACCTCTCATGTATTGTTTTCCTCTTATGCTGGCATAAGCCTCTTAGGAAAAAAGTTACGTATTTCCAAACGAAGGACTGCAAAATGCTTCACCTGTCTGTTTCATTTGAAGCTTCATACACACAACAGGACACAGGGCAAACATACTGGTGCCTAGCAATGTCATCATGGCCAAACTTTTTGTTGAGTGAAAAGTGGACTGAATATATGCTGATAGTACTGTAGTGTTCACTCTTGTGTTCTGAAAGCACCCATGTATTAGAAAGAAACAAAAGCTAAAATTTATTCTGTGTAAGCACAGAAGAAAAAACAAAATACCTTAACATTGATTTTTTATTGATTTTTGTGTAAAACACAGTCTATGGAAAAATAGATAAAACATTACTAATAATTTATAATAGCCCTGTTCAGAGAGACAGCACAGTCTGACAAACACAACTACAAAGAGAATATTACACATGGGAGACATATTATGCTCACTGTAAGACACTGCCAACAAGGCATGAGAAACAATATATGAGAGAGATCATTGTTCAAGTCAGTTAAATGTGTCACTTTTTTCAAAGGCTGTTTTCTAATTAATTCAAGCAGTATTATATGGTGATACAATATCAGTACTGCAACATTATTCATTATATTGACAGAACATACTACAGGATGAACAGCCAAGAAATCAAACCCCTGTGTATTAGGAGATGCACTGTCTGCAAGGATCTCTGCATATGCATTCCTTACCACTGCATATGTGAAAATACTACACTGAAAAACTCAATCTATCTCATTTTTATGCACCTGATTTATCTAACTTTAGAGGAAAGCTGTTTCCTAACTATATTCATACCTGTGAAATTTATTGCCACTTAGAAACTCATTGCCTTATATTAATTAACTATGTCCTTTAATGCTAGTTGGCCAGCTAATACCATACAGACACAAACATAGAGACACTATTTTATAGGCAGTTAATGCCAAATAAAAATATGAATGTACTTTCTTATGTTGGCACATCATATAATTCACAATGTTGGGAAAAAAGCCTAAATGTGGCACCAGTTCACAGTAACCATTACCACAAGCTAAAGAACTTGCAAAACAGTTACAAAATAATTAATCTCTCAAATAACTCAAATACTAAATAATTAAAGAACATGTGCACTTAATTAACTTGTACATAATAGAATTTAACAGAATTGTAAGATAAAATTAAAGACACATGGAACCTCTGTTTTAGACAATGTTAAGAAAGAATACCTTAATATCCATGGAAAACAAATAACCTGTTGCTAAATACATAGAGGTCTCCATTTTATAATACATGTACAATTATGTATCACATATTAAGCACTATTTTTTAACTGTACAATAATTAAGAGAAATATGCTTATTTCATTACTTCTTTTCATTAGGCAGTTAAGCAATTTATATAAAGCTACACAAAAATAATTTTATTGTCGGATATTCCTCAAAATATGTATTTATTCTCCTAAGTAACTAAGGTGTCTAAATGAATTTAGTTGTTTATATTTAGGCAATCTAAACTAAACAATTAGCCTCAAGTATTTTTCCAATGAGAAGTCCTACAGTGAGTTCTATAGAAATCAATGAGTTTGGTCACATGAATAAAGATCCCTTGTGGGACTAAACATTTGCTGGATATAAAGTTTGCTAAATGCATGAGCATCGTTTACCTTCAGGCTTAACAGTGTCTTGTTAGACTGTCCTTAAAGAACACTACAAAATATTAAATCACAAGTCAACATGCTATTCCAGTTAGAAGTAAATACATGGCCTAACAGGAAACCATATGTCAGTTTTGTAGCACAAATATTTCACAAAATGCCTTCATATAGTTAATCTAAAAATATTGTCTATTTATCAATACTTCAATATTTCAACCTTTCAAGTAACATATAAAATTAAAACACATTTTAAGTTTTCTACACATAGTTTGAAAATAGGAATGATTCATTATTATTCTCTACAGACATCTTTGGCAGTTTAAAATATAGCAGTTTAATTACTGTTGAAGAAATTTAATGATGAAGTCACTTTTTGCATAGGAAAGAGGGCAAATACATTTCTGTATATACTGTCAGTGGATGCATTACATTACAATATCTATGGACTTTAACAGTAATTTTCAGTTAGTACAATATCACAGTTCTGCCACATTAGCACTATTGCATCAAAATCATTAAATAACTGTAGGGAACAGGAATGTCAATGTACATATTCTACAGAAATGTACAATTACTGTAAAATAATAGCAGCATATTTAATTTTAAGGTGTAGTCAGATTGTCAACAGTAGTACTTTCTGCCTAAATCTGTTCAGAGGTATGAAATTCTACTCTCAGTTATACCAGCCCATTCTAGTGATTTTAATTAGGTTTCACGTGCAGGACTGGGGTAGGATATAGAGTGGTATTTATCCCATTAAAATTCTTCAAGATTTGATGTGTTCTAAGATTTTTAAAATTAATTTTATTTAAAGGGACGAAGCGCAATGCTTCAACTTGGTGTGGTTTCACTCGGCAATAATGAAATAGGAAACAGTCCAGGACATTCAATTCTGCAAGCCTATTAAGAAATATACACCTTTTGGAATGCAATTACAGACAAGGTTAAGTTAGAAGTTGTAACTGTTACTTGTTCTTCATGTTTATGGGAAAATCTCATTTGTACTAGTTTAGGCTCATGTCTATCTCCAGCAACAACAGAGTTTTCACTTAATTTCTAGAATGTTTGATAAAAAAGTATTGTACTTGTGCATCACCACCAGTATCACTGAAACAGCTGCATATTGGAGGAGGAAAAATAAAATAAATACCCTGAAACAAACTTATTAGGTCTTGGGAAAAAAAAAAGAATGCAAACTTTTTAAAAATTTATTTGATAGGTATATTGAACCTTTATTTTCTTCTTTATTTTTCTGTTAAAAATAGGAAAGTTTCAAATTTCTAAAATGCTTGGCAAATTTTTGGAGAACATAGCTATTAAATGCAGTAATCCAGAGACAGCATAAATCAAAAATTACTGATTTCCAAGAGGCTGAGAAGTTATGTTAGGGAAAAAAAAAAAAAATCACTAGACACCTACTTTCTTTTTGGAAGCATCTGCCACTTGTCAGCTATTGGAGACATGTCTCAAAGACCTTAGCCTGACCAATTATAGCTGTTATTATAATTCATTTTTCTAAAAATGGTGAAATAAAATTAATTATTTTCCTTCCAATTTACTCCATCACCAAGGCTTAAAAAGGAGGATAAATCTGAGGTTTCCAACTCCTTGCACTGAAAATTTGTGCACCAAAAAAAAGTATCAAATATCTGTTGACACACATAACGTCATTTTTTAAAAAAAATATATTCACAAACCTCCATTTTCAAGAGGAATGCACTGGCCTGTCATTCAATACAGAACATGTCTAAAGACATATAAAAATGCTTTTAATCTGAAAAAAAACCATCATGCAAGTATTTTATTTTTTATCTTCAGATCTGAAAATGCTTAAAATTAAAGGAAGTTCAACTGTCTCTCACTTTGTAACAAACCCAGAATATACACAGGCTTGATGTGTGAGTTTAGGGAATTTGGATACTAGAATAAAAATAAAATTGTTGTAGATATTTTGAATTTGAAATTAAATTAAGAACAACTAACATGAATTCTTTAGGCTTAGGTTGGCATAACTGGGGGCAGAGTTTGATTCTAGAATCTTCTTTTTCTGTGAAGCTGTTTGTTTCATTACTGATAGGGATAATGACATTTACAGGACCAGTGATGTTTAAGGATAAATTCAAGCTTAATTCTACATATGCATGATAGGACAAATTCTTACAAAGTAACAAATAATAAGAGAAGGTTCAGCTAAGAAAATCAGAGATTTTAAATAGTGCAAATGTAGATAAGAAAAATGTAATTTAATACAAGAAAATTAGGACCAAATGTACAATCTGATTCACTGAAATAGAAGTTTTGCTAATTAAGCAGCAGCAGCCTGAAGGTATGAGTTGAGTTTGGTTGTTTTGTTAGAGAAGAGTAGTTAGTACTGACACAGCAGTAGTAATGAGTAATTGTGAACATTATTTAGAATCCAACAGGAAATGCAAATGTCAAGGTATAGAGATTTTTTAAGTATAAGAATAATGATTTGGTTTCTCAAAACTTCAGGCATATCCCAGAGACACTTGTAAAAGTTAGACCTTTATATAAAAATAGAAGATTGGATTTGCACAAAAAGATACTAAGAATTTAAGACACATTCTGGGAAATTCATTGAAACTCCAGTGTAGACACATACAGAACATGAGTATTGTGATGCTTCCAACATATTGAAAGCTTCACAGTGAAAATGGATTTTTATTGTTGCTGAATTCTCAGCTTTTCTTTTTGTTTTAAAGTGTTTCCTCATATTTCAAAACCATTGAAAAATCAAAAACTAGTTTGCACACATATCTTTCTATAAACGTATAGCACTGTTTGGAATCTTCCTTATATGATGGATGGAAATAAAGAGATGCCAAAGGTCTAAAATCCTGCATAATACTTAAAAAAACCCACAAAATGGTGTTAGTACAGTACTCTTTGCTTACAAGATGTACAGTCACACCACAATTGAAACTGGGTTTGCATATTCAAGTCATGGAATGGTGTAAAACCACACACAAATAAATACATTGTACAGGTGTAATACATTTGACCAAGTCCAAGGTGCTGCATCTGGGCTGGGGTAACCCCCAGTATCCACACAGGCTGGGGCATGAAGGGATGTGGAGCAGCCCTGCCCAGAAGGACCTGGGGGTGCTGGTGGGTGAGAGGCTGGACATGACCCAGCCATGGACACTCCCAGCCCAGAGAGCCAGACGTGTCCTGGGCTGCAGCAAAAGCACCGTGGGCAGCAGGGCAGGGAGGGGATTCTGCCCCTCTGCTCTGCTCTGGTGAGAGAGACGCCAGCTGGAACACAGCACCCAGCTCTGGGCTCCCAGCACAGGGGGAACATGGATGGGCTGGATTGAGTCCAGAGCAGGGCCACTGAGATGATCAGAGGATGGGGAACCTCTGCTGTGGAAGGCAGAGAGAATTGGGTTTGTGCAGCCTGGCAGGGATGGCTTAGGGGTGACCTAATTGCAGCTTTCCAGTACTTGAAGGGAGTCTACAAGAGAGCTGGAGAGGGCAATGGCATGTAGTGACAGGACAAGGGGGAATGGCTATAAACTGAATGAGAATAGGTTTGGATTGGGTATTAGGAGGAAATTCTTTACTGTGAGGGTGATGAGGCCCTGGCACAGGTTGCCCAGAGAAGGTATAGATGGCCCATCCCTGGAAGTGTTCAAGGCCAAGTTGGATGGGGCTTTGAGCAACTTAGTCTAGTGAAAGTTGTCAAGGCCCATGACAGGGGTGTTGGAACTTACTGATCTTTAAGGTCTCTTCCAACTCAAACCATTCTGTGATTCTGTGATCATTACAAATTAATTTGTTTCAAACACAGGTTATTTCCTAAATAATTTACTTTATATTCTGAACTCATTAACCCAGAAATGTGGTTTTAATAGAAGAAACACTGCCCAGAAAACGTCATATTAATACAGCACTCTGACACATATGCTTTAAGTCAAAAAAGTATCTGTAGCCTGGTTCTAATAAAATACTATTGTGACATAACTATGCAAAGGAACATTAAATTTTTTTTTATTTCATAATCATCTGCCCTCTGTAATCCAAAACAAAAATATTTTAGTAGTTATCAGAAGTAGTTGTCTTCTAGTTATAAACTTCTCATAGTTTGGTTAAGAGCTTGTACTATATTGTCAAGCAAGAGACTTAACAAAGACTCCTACTTAACTAAACTTCTAAAAATGCAAGTATATGACAAAAAACCAAAGCCCAAACATGTACAACAGTGTTAACAAATATCATCACATTACAGTTATCCTTTCTGGGGAGAGATGTGCAACAGACCCACTTACTTCTTCTATAACATGGCTTTTCTCCCATCCTCTTCGAATTCTCCTGAGTTTCCTACTTACACATGGCAAAAGTAACACGATCTTACCTAGAATTACAATGGAAGGCAAAACAAGAGCAAGAACAAAATTTGGTGGTGTATAAAATCTGTAATACTCTTCTTCAAAAGCTCTCTTCCATCCATAAATCAGTACATGGAAAGTACTTATAAGCAGAGCAATGTATCCAAGTGTAGACTGCGAAGAAAGAGAAAACAAGAAAAGATATAATAGCATGTGGTCCTTCACCTGACAACTCGAATACATTATTTGCATTATTTTAACATTTCTGTTAGATGTCAAGTTAAAATCTCTTACCTATTCAGTATATTAAGTTCGTAATATGTGGTTTTAAGTTCACATTCTGAAATTTACAGACTGAATGGAGCACTGATTTACAGGGTATCTCTGCTAAAATCTACAGGCCTTAGTCAAAGCTGAAATGATGTCTGGCCAAATTCTAAGTAATGGAAGTCAACTTCAGGACAGGTATGCCAATAAGGAACTTGTGTACTTAGCTGGAACACAGCACCCAGTTACAGAAAATTCCAGTGTAGTTAGTAGAACAAAATTCATTGTGATTGGAAATTAAGTTTCCTATTTCTTAACTATGAAGATAGATAACTTCCAAGATTCCTTATAATGGAACAATGCAATTCCATTGTAAGAGATTTGGGCCTAAACTTGCCTGTTTTTATCACCCTGACATGCACAGCTTATTTCTGCCTCACAAAGACCTACATCCACTTGTCTGATGTTAGCATAAACCATTCCTTACCTTCTCCATCAGTTGTTGCTGAATAGTTAACTGGAATATCTGAACTGCAGGGCCTGGGCATAATAGCACAAAGCAGTGGTGCAGTTTACCAAAAACTGGCAGTGCTGGATAAAGGTGAAAGAGAGGGCTCCCACAGCAGCCTGCAGAGGAAGGACCTCTCAGCACCTAAATCTAGAGCTCACCACAGAAGGTGGTGGTAACAGGGGTCACTCATCAGTTCTGTGTTAGTAGCTTTTTAAGGACCCTGTACCTGCAATGCTTCACAGATTTGACAATGCATCAACCTTAACTTTCTCAAACCATGATAAAAGAAGATATGCTTTGACTTCTGGTGATCAAATGAAGAAAAACTCTTTCTGGCTGAAACTGATGTAATGACTAACTTGGCTGGGAGACATTTGTAGAAAATAATTGAAACAGAGAATGAGCATTAAGAAAGGTAACAGGCTACCAAGGTATGGTCTAATTCCAGCAAAGAGACAAGCAAAGAAAAATGCAGCCCAAGGGTCTATAACAGGTAGTGAAAGAATTAATTTTGTCTACTCCAAGATTAAGCAGTTTCTAAGGCAAGAAGAATGTCTGAGCTAATACTATTTGCAAGGATTCACAGGTATAAAGGAAAATATTTCTGTTAATTTCTTGGGATTGGTACCCTGTTTTTTGACTTTCCAATATTTAAGTACCTTTTTTTGCCAATGGTTTCAGGGCCATTTTGTTAATCTTTAGATACGCTGCATACTTTTTCTTAAAAAAACAATTTGCTCCCAAAATATCCCATAGCAAACAGACCACTTAGACAAACATTTGAGGATATGAAAATGGCATATGCGGTACCTGAGAGGAACTTCTGGTAAGAAATTTGGACAGCAAACAATACAATCAAACCTGATGTTTTAATATGTTATTGCAGATATTTGTTGGTATGACCTAAATTCATTGTTATATCATTGCCAGCAGGGAGAAGGGCAGAAGTGAATCATATCCCTCATTTCTTCATCAGGCTTACTGATGAGAAATACAACAATTCTTGAAAAAGAAACAGAAGGGAAATATTATACGGTCATTTCCAATTATTTTTATTTTAGTGCTTATTTTAATTCCATTTGCAAACTATAGATTTGAGACAACTATATATGTCTTTCTATCTAATGGTCAAAATGGAAACTAAGAAGTACATCAGTATTATTTTAAACTAAAAACAAAAGGACAAGAAAAACATATGATGCACTTTTATTAAGTTCTTTTTTTTTGCCCTGTCAAGAGTTGCCATATGTTTCTCTGAAGTGTTGGCAGAGCATGTGCTAGTGTGTACTGCAGCATTTCAACCACACATCTAAAAAAACTAACAAAGACATTGCTCTAGCTTCTGTCAGCTACTAATGCTATGTTCTTCACCTGGGCCTTTAATTACCACTACCAGGCTCCAGATGATAATTCCTTTAAGAGCAGAGGACTTCTGAAAGCAGCAAGACACAACACTGTTTCTTCACTGGTAAATTCACATTGAACAGTGCAGTGAGCAGCAATATCAGTTGTAATTCTTGGCAACCCTCTGCCTGGGTTTTAGGATGGCTGCCGGGAGAAGTGGAAGAATATCTTTGGCTGCTTTGCATCCTTACCTTCCATAATACTGTGTTTCCTGAAAGCTGAGTAATACATCAGCACATTTCCTATGGACTCCAAAATCTTTTAGCTTTTCTCTATGTCCTCCCTGTTTTGTTTCTTTTCCTTCCCGATCAAAGTCAGCTTTTAGCCAATACGGGAGATTCCCAGCCAAGGCTGCTGATAAACTGGACAAACTGGTATTGTTTGAGAAATGAACCAACAAAAGTTAGAGGAGCGGGAAAGAAGAAAGAGAAAAACTCCTAAAATGTTACCAGCAGGATGTATGTATTTAGAGACAAAAATGTGCTGTGGAGCAATTCTGCCTCAGGAATTTCTACATTCACAATGGTCAAGTAGTTCCGAGCAATTTATATGTAAAAAAGATATTTTCTGAATTCTACATTTATGCAAGATATATTTCAGATTCTCTGTGTAACAGGCTATTGCTAACCTTAAAAACTGCTTGTTGTAACTTCTGACTGGAATCTTACCCATAAACTTGCTAAATACTCAGGTCTCAGTCTTCTTTACTTGAGGGAAAAAGTATTCTATTCTTGTGGGAGAAGCAAGCAGGGCAGCCTTTCCTCAAAGTGTATGCGTGAGAAGTATTTTACTCACATTGCTGCCAAAAAGCTTTAGGATTGTGCTAGCAGAGAAAAGAAATATCTACAAAAAGGTCAGCTTCCTACCACTCAAATGGCATATTTTTGTTCTTTTTTGCTAAAGAAACATGAAGCTCAGCTTTCAAACCAGTCTGTTCTGTCCATTGCCACTTTAAATTATGGGTTTTGGACTTGAAGTCTTAAGACTGGAAAACAAAAGAACCAGTCATTTATATTTACATTATATATTCACAGTTTAACTTTTCTCACTAGACTGAAGAACCCAGTGCAGCATAGCTTGCAGACAACATTCTCAATTTCCTTTTATTTTATGTGAACACTCAAGGACTGAGTGTTTTTTCTGTTTACATTGTGTTGACTTAAGCAGTTTATTCTGCCTGCTCTAAAAAAATACGAATTCTTTAGTATTTCTTGTCCACATCTTCCTTTGCTCCTTATCCAAATATATTTAGATAAGAAAAAGAAGAATACTAAAGTGGCATTTAAGAAAACTCATGCATTAGTTTATCAGCTCCAGCTTTCTTCTCTGCTGCTTTTCTCAGTAAACTTCAGCTCTGGATTGCATTAAGGTGACTGCAAAGTTTCACACTAAGTTTAAATCATCTAGGATCTCCTACTAAGAAAACCCTTCATCACTGTGTCATTCTGGGGTTCCTCTATCTGGATGTTATGAGTGCTTTTCTCCAAATCATGATGAAATAATCAGACCTTTGAATTATACAGTGGTCAGCTCTGTACAGTAGCAATTCCTGTTTTCTGCTGGTTTCTTAGCTCCTTCTAGGACTGACACAATAATTTCCTTTTGCACTATTAAACCTTCTCATATCTCATGTTGTTCATATGCATACTATGAACAAAGGAGCAGGGCTTGCACTGCTTGTCCCCTCAAAGTCCTTTTCCCTTGATTAAGCAGGCTGGAATTTTTGGGGCTGCTGACACCTGTGTTTGAAACCAGGCTAGGTAAGATGGAGGCATCTCCAAAATAATTTGGTGTGAGAGCAATGACTTCTGTGCAAAAATACTGACAACTGGTGTTTCTTTAGAGTATTAGGAAGACTATGTTCGAAGACTGTTTGAACTTCTGTAGGTTGGGAAAATGCTGCTTAGGGCTTGGTCTACTGGAAGAAGGCTAGTCTATACTGTACATTACAATAAACTCAGATTTTCCTAGCAGGACTCTAGACTATGTTCTAGTTGTAAAACTATTTAGAAGAGGCCAGACCCTTATTTTGATGAAACTGCATTTACTAAGATGAGCAAGCAAGAATGTGTTGTTCTCAGTGGGAAGTGCTGAGCTGGGACACTGTCCGAGTGTGCTGACTGACTGATTCTTCATCTGTCAGATGAGAAACAAGTTCAGCAGCTGTTGTGGCAAATCATCTGAGATTCAGGACTAAAGCTAGAGACATACTGCTTTTCCCAGATGAAAAAAAAAAGCAGCAATGGGATAGGTTAGTAGTTCTGTTGTTTGTTCCCCTGACTTAGAGAAGATTGAGAAATTTGAGTTCAATTTTCCTTCATTGCACCGCACTTCAGTAGAAGAAAAATATAAAAGAGAGTAAGTATTATAATGTTTTATCTGTTCTCCTTGCATACTGGGGACAGTGAAACTTATACAGAAATACAGACTCCTTTTACTCTACCAAGCGATCACTGAAAGTCTGTTTTCTGATTGAAGAAAGCAAGAAGACGTTTTTTGACAAGTAACTAAATGAAGAATAACTTACATCCTGAGAATTAATGACAAAGCAAATACTCATTAACTTTAAGGAAATTTTTAGTAGTTCAATACTTTTGTGATTAAGAATTGCAAGTGATCATATTTCATTATCAATACCAGTTATCTTCCGCACATGATGCAGTATGAACTGTATATCCAGGGCAAACAACTTATTCCCAAACAAATTCCACAAAATACTGACAGATGGGTCTTTAAAGTTCATAATTATTTGAATTTGGAACTATTTTGACTTAATTTACAGTGGAAATAACTGAAATAAATATGCAGTTGTAGATATATCATTGTGATTATTGTGTGGGTTTTGACTCAGTCACACAGTGTGAAATTTGGAAATATGAGTAAGGAAAGAAAAAGACAAAAATGCTGTGTTTGTGGTTGGAAGTTATTCCTGGATAAAGGCATCATGTCACTCACAAGTGAATACATAATTTTCCCTTTTGCACTAATGTTTTATACAACCCAACAGCAGTACTATTGTCCCCACATAGAGAACTCCAGACTGCAGAAATATTGTAACAATACACTTGAGTTTATAGTCTCTCTGAAGGCTCAAAGCCGTTACCATGAATAAACAGTTCTGTCAGGGTAACTCCGCTTTCAAAAACTTCTCAGCAAACTTTCTGTAGGCCTTTCTGCAGTTTTCCAGTAATGGAAATCATAAGGGAAGGGAACACATTTCAGACAGACCTCAAGCAACTACAGTCATTGAAGTGTTCCCCACCATGCTCTTTAATGGAAATTATGGCTGTAAATTATGAAGCGCAACCCAAACCCTGAACTTTAAAGTCAGTGCTCACACTCTGAAGTGAACAGGACTCAGAATTAGGCAATATTATTATGCTAATAATAATTAATTCAGAAAAGACTGAGCTAAGACTACAGTACTAAAGCCAAAGTCAGAAAACAAAATGTAACAAACCCCAAAACTGTGCACACTTAGGAATTTTAACATGACTGAATCCCAGTAAAATTTCTTATGCCTGACTGCCACCTAAAACTACTGGCAATTATGTGTAGGAGCAAGCACTGAGCTGTTCAATAAAGCCCATATTTCTCAGTATTTTATGCTGGTTAGATTTGCATGTTCTAGTTATTTACCTGAGGAAGGAAGGTGGCAGATGGTGTGCCAGGGCCTTGAAAAGCCTCTGATTTTAATAAGTAAGGTTTCATATTTTACTAGTGGGTATTTTCAGCTAATGGGAATAATGCAGCTGTGTCAAGTCCCACAGTGGACGGGAAGTAAAACTTCATGGCACCATGGCTGACAGAGGGCTATGCAATAAAAATCCTGAAGGGCAAAATTAAGTCTTCAATTTTAATAGCTGTGGGCATCTACCTATACAAGCATCTCATCAGTATCACTGCATTTAGCAGGTTTGTCCAAATTTATCTAAGTTGAATTTAGCAAGAAATTCTAAGAACAGAAAAGGAATAAATTAGTAATCACTTGGTCTTAGCTATGTTGGTTATTTATGATCAAGAAGTGTAAAATGAAAAGTCCTGTTCACTAACACTCATGAAATGCTTAATATACCTTCATGGTAATGTATTTGCTAAGTAATTGTTGTTTTTTTTATTGAATTACTAGAGACAGAGGGGAGAAAAGGCTCTTGTCACATTGCAATGAGCTTTTGTTTGTGATCTTGAGCATGATCACAATCAAGGAATTCTTGTTAACACCAAAACCCCCGTATTAAAAAAGTAACACACCTGAATAAAACTGAACTCCCTCCAGTTTAAGGCACTGTTTACTGAAGGGATGGAAGTTACTGCCAACAAAGAAAGCAATCCAAGACTCATTATTCCAAAGGAGATATACATTTCAATTCGCCACACTTCTTCCTCATTCCAAGAATTTTCAACATTTGCATGAACCTGATGAAAGATCAGAAAGGAAGAACTTTATTCATAAAAAATGCTAAAAATACCAAAAGAAGTTATTTTGCTAACTTAAAGTTCAAAGTCACAAGACAACTATAAAATGAGGTCAAATATCTCAGAGGTTTCCTCATGCCTTGGAGAAAAACAACTATTTCCTTACTCCTGGCATTGGCTCTTGCTAGATTAAAAAAATGTTAAACATGGAAATTAGATGAGATGCTAAAAGAAAATGTTGCATTATATACCACTTACAACAATACTGTTATAAAATCAGGTAATTCTGCTCATTTTTATACACCGTAGAAAAGGAGATATGTTCTTCAGACTCTGCAAACTTAAATTCTGTAACATAAGTTAGATAAACCTGTAATTTCTTTTCAGTTTGTTACATTTAGAAATAGTTTAGCATCATTTCCTTCAGCTTTTCTATGCTGAGTCCAGGCTTGTTTCTCTCTTGCACTATTGACATCAGATTTTTCCAAGACAGTTTTCGCTGAAGAGCTTTACCAGAAAAAAAGAAACAATTCAGGACCTTAACAACTAAGAAACTTAGATATTCAATTACTTTTTCCACTTTCCAATAGGTTAACTATTGCAATATGACATGTCTTGAAAAAGGTGCACCAGAGTTTTAGAGTATCATTAAACCTAAAATAATTTCTTAGTAAAAGTACCAGTGAATCCTTTCGTATTACCACTTTTATGTGTGAATTTTGGTTTATTGCGGCCTACTATAGTTTTGCCCTTCCTGTCTTTCTCTTAAGTGCAGTTTTTGATGCTAGCTCCTTCGGAGTTTGTGACACTCCCTATATTTCCTTATTTGGTCTTCCTTTCTGTTCTATCACATCTCTTTCCTACAGATTTTATGTGGTGAACAGCAATGCTGTTTTTCTGGCAATGCTGCTTTTCTGCCACTTTAAAGGTTACAATAAGCTGTCTCACTGGCAGACAGCAGCATCAGACCTTCTTCTAAAGGATGACAGATTTGTTGGAGAATGTTTCAGGGTTATGCAAGGTCAATTGTTCCTGGAAACCATGAGTCAATTTCTATTGCCAGCAAGAGATGATGTCCATGGAATTTTAAAAGAATAAAGTATTTTTAGCATTGGTCCAAAATGTTACAAAATATCAGCTTCTTCTCTTTTTTTTCTTTTTTGGAATATAGGATTATCTGTAAGCATGATTACAGTACCTGCCCTTGTACTTTTCATATTTGTAAGTGCACTTATGATATACATACTTCCCCCATGTGTTAATACACAAAAAGGAACATACCTCAGAATTTTCCTGCTGTTGCTCTTATCCTGTCTATCCTACATTCTTCTTGTGTATACTGCTATCAGGAATTTCAGTAGGACATGTCCTTAATTCCCCCTATCACACAAACTTGACTGCAGACTGACTCACAAGGTGAGCAAAATGCACAGATAATTCTTTTAGCCTTCTTATTTGGCACCACCCATGTATAAGATACCCCATAACACTGTGTGCCAAAAGCAGTAGAACAGATTAAGAAAAACCCAGTTACTGTACTCAGGAGCCCTAAGCACCCAGCTGAGGTTTTTTTGGCTTATTGAACTAAAGATTGTCCTACCTGTTGATATGCCATGTTGAGGAACAAGTACCGCTCCGATCTCCTCATAGGCAAGCAGAGGCTGTACACCACGTGCACGGCTGCAAAGAAAAAGCTGAGCAGTCCAAGCTGCTTTCGACACTGGAGCCAGTTGTCCAGCCAAGGAGGGAATCGCCGGTACTTCGTGCCATAGTAAAGCTGATAAGCAGCTCCAATAAGTCCTGATAAATATACTAGAGAAAGCAAAGTGATAGCAACAATTGGCAGAGTCTTGTTCACAATCTCAATGGGAATCTTGTAGAAATCACTCTGCTGATTTCTCATGTACGGATGGATGACATCTCTGACAAAGGAATAGATGAAGAAAAATGTTGCCAGGCTAATGGCAATCACCACAGGCCCCTTCCACAGGGTGAACAGTCGCAGAGGCAGGTTTTCAATCTCCCTTGAAGATGACAATGCCCCCAAATCAATAGGAATGAAATTGAGCTGACGGGCAAGCTCCATAACTTGCTGGCGAGCCTGAACATTGTTACTGCATATATAGACCTGTTGGGAAAGTCAAGGAAATTGTCTGTAGTCAGAGAAAGAGACTCAAAGGTAAACAAAAAACCAGCAAAACCCACCAAAAACCTTAAGGGCTTCAAAATCAGAACTATAACACAACTGCTAAAACTGTGTACTTTATTGCGGCTTACATCACCAATATGACAATAAAATCACATAAAAATCTAGACAAAGTGAAAATATGCACATTGATTTAGCAACAGAGTAATCAAAACAAAATTGGCTTTTTCTTGGATTTAATAATGGGGGATGTCTTGGCAATGTGTGCACTGAAACCTGTCATATCAAAACGTCTACAGGACTGGATTAAATTGAAGCTAAAAGCATTTCAGAAAATCTCAAATATCTCAAACCTTAAACAACTATAGCACACACAGACTGAGAAGCAGCAAACTGTGTAATCTCTCAATGGGAACAATTTTAGCCTAATTTCACAACCCAGATTTCCCCAGATTTCAGATTTTAGTGTTTAACAGAAAAGACAAAAACTAGCAGCCAAATAAGAACTTGTTCTGAAGGTCAGTTTACTACACAGTGAAAGTAGTGTACTGCTACAAAGTACTTCAAGGTTCCATTAAAATTTACAATGAGCTATAGTTTGCCCAACACTATTTGCTGACCATCTCCATTGAAGCAGATATGATCTGTTTTGACTGAAGTGTATCACTTTTAGTGCTGTACAAAAGTGTTAGTACACTTTTAGTGTACTATTCTGAAAGGGAACAAAACAATAATGGTGAGGTTATTTTTTGGATTATGCTATTTCCATATCAATTGCATTCCATTTAAATCTACCCAAAGTGCCAGAAAACTGAATCTAGTCTCCAGCAGTCATGTTACATCAGTTATTTCTTATGTATTTCTCAGATGTCATAAAGCTGTGAAGGACTGGATACTTGTATAGGCTTAAATCGTTTACATCACTTCAGCAAAACATGAAAAGCATAAAGGTGCATTTTCCATATGCAGGATAGATTTGCAGAACATACTGGGAAGGAATTTGAACATGATGTTCCCATGCAGCGCTGGATCAAGTGAATGATCACTTAGAAACATGTGCCTCCTTCTGTTCCCTCATATTTATGATTTGGGACAGTCTAAAAGCTAGATCATTTCTTTCAATCACTTTGCTGCTACATTGAACGCAAGCATTTTTAGAACAGCTGATTCTCAAGCTCTGGGATCGGAGATTTCCATGCATCTCTTTCAATACTTCACCCCAATGCTGCCACTAAAATGCACTGTCTCTACCCTTGTATAATGCATAAGGAGAGACATTAATGTATTTCCTATGGAAAACACTAAGACCCAATACTTCTCCTCTTTCTGTAGTCATCAAAAGGTCAGTTGTTTACTCTAAGCTAGTATCCACATTTCCTCTGCAATCTTTTAAGACAAACAGGCATCACAGGGAAAAAAACTGGACCACTTACCTTATTTGCCTTACAGTGGAATGAACTAAACTCTGAAGGTTTTATTGGCTACCAAAACGTAAGCTAAAGGTCCAACATTTTAGGCATGTTAAGTCAGGGAATGTAAATCTCATGAGTTCTGGCTGTTACATTCAGTTCCTGTCATTTTCATCTTACAAATAAGGTAAATTAATACAATTAAAAACATTTACCTGTCTGCTGGCATCCTTTGGTCCTAACTGCAGTGACCAAGCTGAAATGACATTGAATCCTTTGACAACCAGGGAATCAGGAAAAAGTGACGCCAAATACTCTGCATTGGAGTCTGGATATTGGTCTACTCTTGTATTATTGCTGACATCAATCAGAATTTTACCAGCAAGTAAATGTTTGAGATCCCACAAAGAGATGTAATGTTCTCTGTGTATGGCTACAAAAATGATGTTTGTTTTAGCTACTGCATCTTCATGGTGAGTGACATCAACCACATGGGGAAAGAAGTCAGCAGCGTGTTTAGGGTTTCTGCTCCCTACGACCACGTGGTACCCACATCTGATAAGTCTGATTGTCAATGACTTAGCAAAGTCTCCACTTCCAATGATGCCTACTGTGACCTTACTGGCATCCTTGATGCCGTTGGCAACATTTGGTAGAAAAGTTTCATTGACGTTCTTGGGACTCCCCATCATAGAGATTGATTCCATACTTCCGAGACACCAAACCTACAATGATTTCTTTAGGGGGAAAAAAAAAAAAAGAGAAAAAAAAAAAAAAAAAAGAGAAGAACAGAAAAAAGGAAAAAACAACAGAAGGAAAAGTCAGCATCATACAATATTATGAGACCTCAAAATCAATTAACACCTCTGGAAGAAAAATCTTTGGTTTTAAGCTTCTGTATTTTCTCCTTAATCAAGTATGTGCTAATCAATTTTGTCTTGCAATATGTCACCTATAGAAGGAGAAACAAGAAACATAAAGTACTTCAAGCACTTTAATAATACAATTACTTAAGTAAACAACAGTTTTTTCATCTTCTCCTATTTCTTACCTTCCACTGCCCTGGAATACTGGCCCACAAGATAACTTGATACTTGTGAAACTAATGGTCAATAGAATAATGAGTAGAAACATGTAAAGAAAATTGGAAAATAGCAAAATGTAGAGAGCACTGGCCTGTGATTGGCATGAGATCAATGAATCCATGGAAGCTCAATTCCATTAAAAGTTTATGCAGGTTATTATTGCAATATCCTCTCCTGGCCTTAAAGGAGGAGATGCAAAAGTCTCAAAGCTGCAAATGTCATGACACCATGACAAACATCCATCTGATACACTCACCTGTCAACCTGGAAAATGGGCTGCCCATGTGGATCCAATGGCAAAAAACAACAAAGAAATTTATCAAGACCTAGTTGTTAAATCACTAGTGACATTTCTAGGTCAGACTGCTTGGTCTGGCCATGGATGTATAAGGATTAACTGTGGATGCAAGGGTAAAAGATTCAAGGCCATGAGTCACAAATATGCTTAACACAATTTTCTATCCAGGCAAGTAAGATAACTCCTGGAGACAAACACATGGGGCAGCCTTCTATAAAAAGCTAATGGCAGGAAGAGACAGATTTCACACAATAGTAAGAGGGAAGGCAATTTTTGCACTCAAATTCAGTGTAGTAAGGGATGTTTTGAAGAACAAAAGCTAAGGCTTGCAGAAAAATAAAATAAATACTGTTATATCCTTGGTCACAAAACTGCAATAAAGCTCTAACAGAGACATTAAAAACCAAAAAAACAACCCTCAAGAGGGAAGTCTTCACATGAAACCACATTTATGACTTCGGTGGTTCTGCATTGGTAGGGGGAGGTTGACCCTTGCTGGAGGCCTGGTGTCCAAAAAGGTGCTTCTCTATTACTCCTCTCCTCAGCTGGGCAGAGGAGAGAAAATACCACGAAAGGCTCATGAGTTAAGATAAGGACAGGGAGAGATCACTCACCAATTACCACCAGAGGCAAACTAGACTTTGCTTGGGGAATTTGACTGACCTTGTTACAAATCAAAATCAGAGGAGGATAATGAGAAGTAAAACAAATCATAAAGAAACACCTTCTCCTCATCCCAGTAAGCTTCTTCCTGGGCTTAACTTTATTCCCGATTGTCTGCCTCCTCCCCTTCTGCAGCACAGGGAGACCAGGAATGGGCATTACAGTCAGTTCATCACATGCTGTTTCTGCTGCTGCTTCCTCCTCAGGGAGAGAAGTCCTGCTCCTGCACCAGCATGAGGTTTCTCCCACAGGAGAGTCCTCTTTGTACTTCTCCAGGATGAGTCTTTCCCACAGGTTACAGCTCTTCACAAACTCCTTCAGTGAGGGTCCCTTCCATAGAGTGCAATCCTTTAGGAACAGGCTGCTGCAGTGTGGATCTCCAAGTGGTTACAAGCCCTACCAGGAAACCAGCTCCAACATGGGCTCCTCTCTCTACAGGTCCATGCCAGGAGCCTGCTCCAGTGTGGGCTTCCCATGGGGTCACAGCCTCCTCTCAGGCATCCACCTCCACTGATGTGGGGTTCCTCCACGGGCTGCAGGTGGATCTCTGCTCTACCATGAACCTCATGGGCTGCAGGGGGACAGCTGCCTTACCATGGCCTACAGGGGAATGTCTAATCCAATGCTTAGGGCACCTCCTCCTCCTTCTTCTTCACTGGCCTCAGTGTCTACATAAGTTCTCTACATGTTCTTATCCTCTCTTCTGCAGCTGCAATTACTTTTTTCCCCTTCTTACCTATGTTACCTGAGAAGTGCTGCCACCATTGCTGATGGGCTGGGCCCAGGCCAGCCATGGTCCATCCCAGACCCAGCTGACACTGGCCCCATTAGACACAGGGTAAGATTCCTGCAGCTTCTCACAGAAACCACCCCTACAGTACTCCTCCCCATCCTGCTACCCAAGTGTTGCCAGGCAAAGCCAATATAATTGTAGAACAGGAATAAATTCTGAAAATTAAGGAAGCAATGAGGAGAGGCAGGTTAAGAAGGAGCAAAAAGAAACCACAGTGTTGCTGTCTTGGGAGCAATCAACAACAGACCACAAAGAACCTTTTCCTGAGCCACCATCCAAGAGCTGATATGATGGTAATTAATCATCAGTGGGAGACATTAACCAGCCATTGGCTAGTAATACAACATGTGTGGTGAACAACTCCCACAATTAAAAGCAGCTTTGTGTCTCAGAAATTGGAGGAAGCTACTAGAAGAATGGGTACTTTTCATTTCAGCTTTGACTAGAAGCTCACTGAAACTGGACTCAGAAGTTAAAGACAGAAAACAATATGTGAAAGTGACCACAAAGTTAGTGTTCAAAGAAAAGATTCTAACAGTGAATCCTTCTGGCAGAGCACAAAGATTTTTATGCATGCACTCAAAAAAGCATTGACTTTTTTCCTTACCATGTGACCTGAAATGTATTTAACACATGACCAAACCACCAGTATTTCCTGTATCAGGATAGGTTTGCACCCAGGAACATAAAGAGAATATATAATGAGATAAGAGATGTCACTGGATATGACAGAACATGTTCGCTTTCACCATGTGATTACAGCGGCCCATTTCAGTTCATACCATGTAACCACAACTGCTGCAAAACTTCGAGACTGAAAGGGAACCACCAAAAGGAAATGGGCTACCAGTACCATTTAACCATGCTGCAGCCTACCTTCAGTTTTAGTCCACAGGAACCCTGGGGAGATTGGGCACACAGGACTTGGACGGGATGAACTGCTCTGGTGAGTTGAATTTGGCCTGCTGGCCAAAGTTTCTCACTGCCTATTCTAAGGAAAAGACAGTGTGAGTAACAGAATCAAACTAACAGACTTCATAAAAAAACTCAGGGAACAGGCTGACATGACTTTTAGACAAGTAATCTAAGAGATGTACAAGAGCAGAGAGCTAGCAGTTACTGAAAGGGACTATATTAAATGCACAACTGCAATTCAGAGACAAAAGTTTTTTAACTGCAACAGGAGAGCTTTCCGGACCTGAAAAATCACATAAGATTTTAAAAAACCAAAAAAACCCACATTTGTGTGCATGGCTACGGAGCACTATAAAAAGACAAAGAGACGGTGCTATCATGTAGGGATAAAATCAGAACAAGGAAGGTACAGAAGTGAGTAGTGAAGAACATAAATGGCATCAAGTAGAAGTTCCATAAATACAATAAAAAGACAAAAGACAGAAGGCAAGGTTTATAACTTCAGAGTAAAAGGAACAAGTTATAACTCATACAAAGTAGGATGAATTGTTAAATGCCTTCTTTATTTCAGCCCTCAGCAGAAAAGTTAACTGTGAGTAGGTATTTAAAGAAATTCCTTCTACAGGGAGGCAGATGGTGAGGTCAAAGTGGAAAAGATAAGTTAAGAGTAAAGGATAAAGTTAAAGATAAGATAAAGGTTTTCAAGTCAGGAGACACTTATGAAATCAGCCCTTGATGCTTAAAATGCTGACCAAAGTGACATCTTCAGAACTAAAGAGATGACAAGACAGGCAGAATAACAAATATTGCTAAGAGAAGGGACGACGACTAAGGAAAACAAAGACTTGTTAGCCTAACTTTAGCCCCTGAACAGATTTTTCATCAAGTTATTGTGCAATCAATTAGTAAATAAATGGGAAGCAGATGATAAGAAGCAGCTGAAGTGGGTTGTTCAGGAACACATTTTCAACAAAACCAACCTTCTTTTACGGTCTGATTTCAGAGTTATAAAAATTAATAGAAGTAACACAGATTTGACGTATGCTCTTAAATTAGCTAAGAGAACATCACAGAGCTATTTCAGCCAGGTGGTGACACACGCGAAAAATTGCTCCTGGAAAAATAACTACGGGAGGAGAGACCCGAACCAAGGCAAGCCGGGCCACGGTCTGTGCGACCCCCGCTCGGGCGGGCACTTACGGGGCGCGGGCTGAGGCGCGGGGCTGGCGGGAGGCCGGGCGCGGGCCGGTGCGCCCTGGGCAGGCGGGCGCGGCGCGGAGATCCAGCCCGGAGCAGCTCGGCGGGGCCCTGGTCCGGGCCGGCATCTCCAGCTGCAACGACAACACCGCCCGTGACAGGAGCGGCGGCCCCAGC